>JAQGAI010001780.1:0-13750 GCA_034696905.1 Lepidocyrtus violaceus
CTCTTCCGATCTAAGTAAACAGCATGCCATAAAGATGTCCCATTCCAGTTTTAGTTTTGCATGGGTATAGCTAGCTGCTCCCCAACCCAATACTAATCGCTATATTTGGATGTTTTTGGCTATGCAAAAATGCAAACACAATTCATATTAAATACATTTATGCCAACTATTTATAAAGCATATTATCTAAATGCAATCGGACTCTAATAGCCAATGTGTAACATGGGCTTCCTAAAATGAATTCCTCTGTCCACTTTACATTCAAAAAAGCAATATTTTTCCAGAGAGAGTTGGATGGATAGTGGGATGGCTGGAATGGAACCAACGCTCAAATTTACAATGTGGATTTACGACTTCTCTTTTTTAGAATTTTATATAGGCGCACCTGTAGGCTTTCCACTTAAAATTACCATCAATTTCTTCCCAGTCCGGCTCCTCCATCAGAAAAACAATCTGGGGGTAAATGAAGAGTGAAGCTTTGTGATATCAGGATATGACTTATTAATATCATCCATTCCATAAAAGATGATGGCTTAACCTTAGTCAGTGGCAGTGGAAGCTTTTGATAGCTCGAATCCTGAGGTTGGAGCTATTGTTGTTGTTTTTGTGCTTTGGCGTATGATGATAATGATGATGGTGAGAGTGTCGAACTGGCCATAAAAGTTGGAATGGCTTGAAATGAAAATGATCATCGTATAATAAAGTATATAATAGTCTGAAACTTTCTCTTCTCCTTCCTCCCACCAACACCATAACCGTTTGAGGTTTTTGAATGAGGAAAATCAAGACCCTGTTCTAAATGGATGGTTTGTGTATGACGGGAAAGAAGGAAAATGAGCCTCGTCTAGTCTAGATATAAATTTTAATAACAGTATTCTCCCACGAGGTTTGAGACGAGAGTGACGGTGAAGGTAGTAATGATATGATGATGCGATATCACAGTATGTGTATCATCTTCCTTGTCTTTCTCGAGTAGGAAGTGGGGTTTGCTGTTGTGAACAATATTTTGTCCTTGGAATTCGTACTTCAAACAGCAAACTGCAGTGAAATTATTGTAAAATTCTGTGGAGTGTGTTGTACCTTTTAAACTTTGGGCTAAATTGTGTAGAATGTCAAAAAAAGAGTTGAGGATGATGATACGATGATAAAATGCATTCCAATTCCAGGATATATACACATGGAAGACTTTCAACATGAATTCCTTTGTGTACGGGTACGAGAATGTGGCTGAAATAGGAACAGCAACAATGCAGCAGATCACACTAACTAACAATAAGCCATTATTATATCTATTATATTCATAATTTGGAATTTGGAACTGGGGAAATTGGGTTACTTTTTTTTATTTCCGTATTTTTTATCCAATCACAGCTAACATAATTCAGTTTAGTTCATAGATTGGCAGTTGAAATGAAACACTTAACAAGGTGCTAGTTGTATTCAATTCTCAGTCACATTCATAGTCATTTCTTTCTGTAAATAATAATTAAACAGTTTGAACAACAAGCGAATCTCATTAATTGGATGGATTGACATTGACATTGATTTGTACTGAATTTAATTGGCAATGGTAAGCCGTTTCCTTCTTCTGCTAAACAAATGCATAAATAATTCCCGTAAAACTTCAGAAAAAAAATCTGGCATGATCTGGAAAACCACCCGTTTCATTTCACACTTGCCACTGGTTTGTATAGATAGCGGTGTAATAAATCAATAAAAGTACGCCATAATGACAGCGTAAACCGACCACAGCATTGATAACATAAACATAACTGACGATGAGCTATATTATATTGGGGTTATTAATTTCTGCCAGGGCTAAGGTGGGATTTGTATATATGTCGAGATTGGAGAATGCATGTTAGGTACATCTGTATACTTGTGTATGTGGGAGCAAACTGTTTGAATTGAACAGGTACGTACAGAACAGAATTTTTTTGCATCAAAGCAAAGCAGCGGTAAGAGAGCGGCCGCTAGTCTAGTAGCAGTATTTTCGCTCTGGTTTCTCACCGTGGCTCGTTGGTCTAGGGGTATGATTTTCGCTTAGGGAGTCGCTTAGCAATATGCTCTGCAACCTAATATGCGAGAGGTCCCGGGTTCAAATCCCGGACGAGCCCTTAACTTTTTGCATTTTTTTTGTGAACTCAAATCAAATGTTGTTGGGAGTGTAAGTAGATAAAAACTCTGAAATACGTTCTTAGATTTTTGTATTCAAAATATTTTATCATGATAGGTTGATGATTTTCTGATTAATTACTAAAAGCGTCTTGTTTTTCTTTAATATTTAATATCTATAGCTAACAAGACTTCGAGTCGCATTGAAATTCATGATCGCCAATCCCAATGTTATCGTCATTTGAAAAGTAAGCTGAGCACTTTCCCCAAATGTGAACGGGAAAGTCCTTGCCTTGGTGCCTTGATTCCAATTCCAAGACGGAGGGATTCTAGAGCAGATAGACACTAGTTATAAGTTGCTATCGTGGAATGTGAGTTATGACTAACTATGCCAATTCCTTCCTATTTATTTTGCACACACACTCCGTTTGGCTCCAGGCTTGCCTTCCAAACTCCAAACAAGACAGAATAAAAGTTTTGCTCACTAAATGTTAAATGCGAGCTATATGAGATGAATGCTTAATATTTTCGGAGGAATGATTTCATCTCTTTTTTATGCACGTTTCCTGATAAACGAAGATCTATTGTATTCTCCTCCCGCTGCCCTACTTCATCACTCATATTTAAGCTTGTTACTATACTATACATACTAACAATAAGTCAACTCATAGGCTCACTCACAATTAGATTTATTTATGGGCTGCATACTGTTGAACAGTATGCTGGAATTAAAGATAATTTGATTAAATGGCTACTGAATGAAGGGAGGCAATCAATCCCCTTATATTTCTCCACGGGCAAAATAAAACCGAGGAGGGGTACAGGAAATGTAGTGCAGTTACAGAAAAGGATAAAGTCCCACTCAACTTCCAGTCTCAATCAATGATGTCAGCAAGGTTGTAGCATAATATTCAACAACGCAAACGATAAACTTCCATCACAACATTATTCAAGAAGATATGAATAACTATATTATACGTGATGCTTTGTAATTGGTGAAACGTTCGAATAAAGTTTATTATAACTATAAATGAGCCTAGCAATGGGAACAACGGAACAAGCTAGGGCGGATATGGTGATGTGATGAAGAATTAAAGCCAAGTGGGAGTCGTAGCATTGTACCCACTCAACTCCTCCAGTCGACTCGAGTCGAGTCTACCATTTTGCCAGCGTTTTTTGCAATAAGTAATGCCGAACTGCAACAGGAGGATTTATATAATTCACCTCATATTCCATTTTCATTCCTCTTTGCTTTTGCTCGCGAAGTCATGAAAATCTACATTTAATTTGTAGGTGAAAGGGGAAACAGCAGTCCATGTTGTATTGTTTTACTGCGATGATGCACCGGGAAACTGTGCTGAAGTCAAAGCCGACATATATGAACATCCATTCATTCATCCATCCCTTGAAGCTATATCATCTCCCACTTTTGTCTGCTCCACTGCCCCTTGATTCTCCTCACACTGAATTAATTTACATAAATAGAGACGGTCTCCTTTTTGTTTTTGCGACAGAGGCTACCAAAATATATCTTTTGCCGAGTGAAGTCCGTGAGAGTTTCAATGGCTCCCTGGCACGTTGGCCCTGTAAATTGTATCCGCTTTAATAGGCACACAATTCCCATTATTTCTTTCATTAACTTTATCTACCTAACATCTATGTATACTTAGTAGAGTTGCTGGTATACTGTTTCTTAGAAGCCATGTGAAGAAAGTAGAAATGATGGCAATTTGCCCCTTAATTCCCTTACGCTTCCAGTAATTGTTTATTTAAATAAATTTCGTTAGATATGGGACAACGATCTCATCTGTGCAGATAATAGACTGGTTTTGTGCTTTCTCTAACGAACCGCCTCATAAGTAATTTCACAGTCTTGATGAAACTGAGATTGGGGCTGTTCGGACGGAGGATTAGATCCAGAACTGTTATGTCACATCTTTATATTCGTGACATGTTTATATTCTCGCAGGAATTTTGCCTATTATTAGCTCCCACTCCTTTGTTTACAGTAACTGGGTTTTGTCATCTTAAATGAATACGGTTATTTAATATTGAATGATTGGAATTCAATAACCAACCACTCGCCCTTTCTACCCTTCACCCACGACGATACTTGAACCTACCGTGTCGATCAGATGATATCCAACTTTTGATACAGGAAATAAGGAAAGGAAATGTTTTAGAAGCGAATTTGGCAAACACTACATATTCTACCTAATTACATAGGTGCGCATTTCCGCATGCACGTTATTGGTTGATTTTTTATTCAGACTTGACGAATAAGGCGAGCTGTTAACTTTATAGTTTACATGCTTTTTAGTAAACATTAAAATTATTGTTAGCGTTGTAAAGTGATTAGGATTAAATTAAATTCAGTTGAAATGGGATAATTGGATTGATGATAATGTTGAAGATACGCATCAGCTTCGGCAATTCAATCGAACCTGTTCCATAAATGATTGTGTAACGTGCTATATAATAATGACATTAAAGCAAATGGGATAACCTTAAAAATCCACGAGTAAGGAAGCTTTTTTGTCATTACGAGAAGAACTACGTAACGCACCTTCCATCATATGTCGGTTCTTCATTATGATTTTCATCTAGATTTTAATTTCCGATTAATTACAATAAAAATCTCTTTACATTCCGTGCTAACCACTTTAAAAACTACTTAATACCTTATAAGAAAACTGATTATGATTAATTTTCCTTGAAGTCAAGTGAAAACTCAATGAAAGTCAAAAGTCTATTTAGATTATCCATTCGATTTTTTATTTTAATTATAACTTCCAAATTACATATTCTCCTCAGCAATTTTATAAACGAGGTCGGATTCAATTTTAGAAAACATTACAATTACAAGTTATGATGAGATTTTTTACACATAGTTTCCCCTGCGTCCTTAGTTCATACACAATTGCGTGCCTAATTCATCCTTCAAATTGAAAAGTTTTCTTAGGGTCCGAAACCAAAGAGAAACCTCAGTATCCAATAATGAAGAAACTTTCCAAGAAAAAAAATACAAAAAGAAGCAATTTCAAAATTCCTTTGGTCTTGGCCACTCCGCGTTATTCCAATCGATCATTGGAAACTTTTTTTTACAACCGGTGATTGTTCCGCTATACAAGCTACGCAGTTACATGGAAATAAACTGCCATCCCATTTTGAACCTGAATTGAGCAAATTCCGTTTTCATTGTTACTCAATATCTGGATTCAGCAGGTGAATGATGGAGCATTACCTCTCAGAGTGAAAGCAAAATGTCAGCGTAATGGCATCGTAACACTAGCCATAAAATAGTGGAAGGAAACGAGTAAAAAAGTAAGGAGGCAGGAATGATCCATTCCATTTCACTTGATTCAATTCATGTTTTTTTTGGATTGGGATACCGGGCCGGGAGTCGCTGATGACGTTTTGATGGGCATACAATTTGCCATTTTTGTGACTTTTCTGTCAGACTGGCAATGATGTGATGTGAAGGACTGTGAGCTGAGCTCTCCGGTGAATGATCATGGGTCATTCGATTGTGTTATTGTGTATAAGTTTGTATACAAAACGCTGTCGCAGTTTCCGGAGAACTTGTTTTGTTGGGAGAAAAAGCATTTTACTTTTTAGTGAACTTCCTCGTAAGTTTAATGGATTTCCCTTCCGCTGGCCCACTCCCTTTCTTTGGATTTGGGAACTGGCTTGGGATTTAAAAAGCAATTCAATTCCGTCTTGGAAAGTACAAGTACATACCAACCAGTCCAAAAACATTTACACATGAGTTGCTTTTCCTCCTTGAGGAGTTGGAATGGGATTGGGCAAATTGAAACGGAAGAAAATAAACAAGATACGGATTACAGATCGGAGCAGAGGAGGAAGAGGAAGAATAGAGATAGACGGAAAGCTGGATGCAATTTATCCAATATGAAAATACTTATCCAACTGTCCTGTTTACGGAAGGAAAACTATACCCACCTATTTATGTCGAAACTTGATGTTTTTGACTGCGATGGGAAGTGAGTAGATTACGTAATACTTACCCGGATTAGATTCGCAATCAACCACAGCCCATTTGTACTGACTGAACACAAAGATTGTTTACCATTTGGGAACAATTCACTTCCCCATTTATGTCCCCTGCATAACCCAGGCCTATAAAATGCACATGGTTAAGTTGATCTCGATTTATTTTAATACTTTTTAGAAGTGGCAGCAGCCGTGTATTGACATGAGATGGTTTATTTATCTATCTCCTAGTTTAGACCATTTATAGTATTTTTTATCAAATCCGAATACTTACTATTACTTAACATGCAAAACGTTATTGTTATTAGGGCAGTGATAACGTGTCCGTCCATATCAAAACTGTGTAGCTGGTTGGCTGAGACGAAATCCATTTCATTTTCATATACATTCGCTTGGATTACTTCTGATTTGTGACTCTGATTACTCTACAGAGATATTTTTGGAACTTGCAGGGAACAATATAGTGTGCACGCACGCATGCATAATTCGATATCATTAATTTTTATGAAGCTCAAGCTCAAGGTTAGCGATATACATGTGCATACGGATTGTTCCTGCATGATTATTATTGATTTTGATTACGATACAGTTGCTACTGTTCTTTCTGTTGCAGTTTTACCTTTGGAGGTTAAAAAAACGACAAAAACCATTAGCGAATAATACTGCTCATATCCAATTACTGCAGTTAGGAGAGCCTGGAAAATAATAGCCTGTATTAAATAAAGCTCATCTGTTATGTCATAACTGTTTAATTATTATTGTTACTGACATTTTGCATGGGAACTGAACTGAGACCGTCTGTCTGGCTCTGACGGAAAATGTAGAGGTTTCGGAGTATAGAAGTGAAGCATCAGAATCAGTATTCTTCGGTTCAGTTCACATTTTTTTTATCTGATTGTGAAATATGTTTATGGCCAGTTTATATATTTATGAATGCCATTCCAGACAGGAAATCGTTGGAAACTAAACCTTTCCTGTAATTTCTGAATATTGGGGCCAGCCTCCACGTGCTATGCTATAATATGTAGTATGTAGGATTGCTCTCTGAGTAGTATGTAGGTAAATTAAGTAAAGGCTAACCTAATGTTTAAATCCGGGGGAAATGAAATGATAATTCTTTTGCAAAAATTGCGTTCATTCAACTGTGCCAGTTTACAATAGGCAAAAGTGGAGTGAAAGTTGTTAACTTTGCAAATTCGCATGAGCAAAAAAATCCTTCTTAACTTTATGAAGCAATTAACTGAAACTAAATACAAACTGATATGATCTAGTTAAATAGTTTATCTGGTATGTAGGTGTACAACGCGACGGAAGTTTTTTGAATGGGATATTTCGAAACAATATGTTCAAACTACATGCAAAGCTATATAAATTAGTTAAGCAAGAAACTGCTATAGTCATGGTCATATATCGTATTATAATCCAGCAGCTTCCATCTTCCATAGTTATATCCAGTCCGTAAAAAAAATAAATGCCTTTTGAGCTTCCACCATTTCCTTTCTCTCAGTTTTACTTTCTCTTTTTTTTGAAAGGGCTAAGAAAATTATTCCATTGTGTACATGTTCGGTCCGCATTGTACATATAGTCTGGTCTGATATCATGTATGAGCGGTTTGTTAGTGGATTAGCATAATATTCATATGTAAATTGACTTTGTGATAGGACAATCAAGCCGCAAAGTTCTCGACATAGTCATACCATACCACCACCGTCCTCAGTGCTCTCCGCGTTTTCTTTTGTGTGGTCCATAAAAGCCATCCCATAAACACGCACATTATACAGAATTTAATGCATAATAGAACATTTCAATTTCCTTTTAATATCTGAGAGGACAAGTGCAACCCAGTGTGGGATTGTGGAGCAAACCCTTTCTCCCTCAACCAACAAGCAAAAGTAGACAAAAAGCGAACTCATATAAAAAAGAATAAATAAAAAGAAGAAGGAGTCGGGAAATGAGAATGGAAAGACGTCGGTCGGTCGACTTCCTACAACAAAAAAATACATACAAATAAACCGGCTGCTTTACAAGAAGTACAGGAAAGGAAATTGGTTATTCATAAAAGTAACAAAAGAAAGCGGGCATATTAGCTGTTTTCCAAGTTTATCATCTTTATATAAACTCAGGGAAAAGTACAAGACACCACGGAGCCTTCCCTTCCTTCCAAATTGGGAAAAGTAAAACGAGAAAATATATAAAACGATGTGAATTATGAAATAAACTGAAGCAAACTCCAGAAGAAAGCCTTGGGATGGATGGAATGGAAGCTCTGTAGTCACACTCTTTCCCTCATCTACTTTCTCTACAATTTGTTTGATGCTCATTGTAAAATGTAAAATGCTACTGGTACAAAAAGGCAGTTTGAAACTGTGGAAGTGGAGCACATGAATACGGCCGAGCATATCCTGTCATAGAGGAGCTCTGAATGAAGTGAAAGCAGTTGTTATGTAGGATTGTATATAATTTAGGTACTTTTATGAAGCGTTTTATGACTCCAAGTGAAAACCTGGTTATATGCCTACCTATTTTCCATCTCTGTCATCTCTGTCCATTTATTTTTTTTCTGGGATTTTCTCTAAACTGTGTCATAATTTATAAGACAGTTTTTAGAGGCCAACACTCGACTATGCATTTCGTTTTTTGAGAATCCAGCTATTCAAAAATGTATTCATAGAAAGGATGTGAAAGTGAAGGAAAGAAAGAAAGGGCCATCCTCACGGCTCGACACGTTTTCCACAGAAAGAAAGCAAACCTTTCCATGTCGTTACCTATATTATGCTTTTTGATTGCTCTTTTTTACTCCCCTGCCATGTGTCATATTCCTTATCATGTTTTTTAATGGAGGTATTACCCCAACTTTTGAAGAATTTGCAAAGATTTCTCACATGCAGAGTGGGAAAGGTGGTGGTGGTGAAGAGGAATGGATGGATGAATGGGGAAGAGCGTTTTTTTCTCTCCAGTCAGTCTCCTTCGATTATGCCAACAGTTTCGGCAGCGGGGGTGCCGGATCTACCAACAAGTCATTTCTTATTATGCTGCTCGTCAAGTGCTTTCCCTTTCATTCCGCTTGACGGATCATCAATAACGAGGACGGGGAGCCATCTCAGGTGTTCCTTCAACCACAATTTATTCCCATCATCCCGGTTTTTCTCCGTCCTCTTGCGAGTTTTGTCAGATGAAGGAAGACAGGCCATGGGAGACGTTTTTTACTACGGTGAAGTTCATTGTCCCGTTATCATCATCATCATCGGTGTGTCTTCTTGAATAGGAGAAAAATGTTCCGGGAAGTTGTAGATGAGCAAGTGTGACAGCAATGTGGTTAGTCTACAGTTAAATTACTTAATCCGAATATTGTAGCGTACTCAAAATATATTTGTATCAGACAGTGAAAAAAGAGACAGAAAACCAGCGTCCCAGAGACTCTAAACCGGGTGATTGGAAAACGACCAACTGTTGATGAAAAGGGAAATAGTTATAGTCTCTTGGTTTAGAACTGCTGATAGACATATCAAGCCATTATGGACATTGTCGCGATTTAATTGTACAAATTAACAATTAATGAAGCTTAGAAATACGCCTCTTTGCCAGTATTTCTAACTCAGGACAACTTCAAATTAATGAGCATAGAATTCACAGCAAGGTACTTCCCTATGAATGTAGTTGCTACATTGGATGGTTGATTTGTGATCGATCATCTACGTATAACTAGGCATTGTAAAGTTTAAGGTTAGTCCGATTGTCGCGATTCCAAAATAAACTTTAACCCAACATCTCTTATGCTGTTTTATACGGGAAAGTTGCAAAAAATGGGACAGTTTTTGTGCTTAGTTAATATTTTTGCTAATGCCGCTCTGCTCAACAGCCAGGCTTCAAGTGTGTAGTCCACTTTTCAAGCATATTTTGCAATAGAGCTGCTTTCCATGCGGTATGGGGTAGATGGATGATAGTGTTTTTTAGCTTCCTTAGTTTTCAACCAGGGATTCAGCAACAAAGAGGCTTCCTTTGCATCACCACATCTTTCTGCGAATTCCACGTGGCATTCATTTTATAATGCTGATTTTTTCTCGTTTTCTCCATTTTCCTTTTGAAACTGCGTTGGGAAATGATGAATGTCTGGGTAAAGACCTTCATGCCACCACAGCCTGTGTATATATGACCACATTGTCTGTTTAAATCTCCCTGTTTGTACATATACCTCTTTTCGTGGTTTGACTTGTTTTCTCCTTTTGAAAGTGTCCTCATCTTTACTTCTAGTCCACTATTCACAGAAATTTTCAACGGATGTTCTAGTCTCCAAACATCTATACAAACTTTTCTGTTTTCTGGGTTTTTTCATGAAATAAAAATCATCAACTTTTTCATGCTTAAAATTCATCCGTGTAGAATCCAATGCCATGTCAGCTTCCTTCCAGTTGGCTTCCAGTTTCATTCTCCAGTAAAACGCAAGGCTAATTGTGCTCCACTGACTGGCATTCCACTTTTATCCTATCCCTAAAGGATGAAGAATTGTTTTTGTCCTGTTATTAGCCCGCCTTAAATCCCCGAGAAAGACAATAATATTCTCCGTAAATTGAAAAACCACATGGTTGGAAGCGTCTCTGTCTTGTCGGCTAAACTTTCAAATTATTCATGCTTTCCCCATTCATACATCAATGCATGAATGACAAAAAAGAATGCTTTATCCCTAAAATATTAATTCGGGGAAAGGGGTTTCAGGTATTCTGGCATTCGGCATAAGTATAAAAATGGATTTGAAATCCTTTCATGTGATGTTGGTAGCCAACCTCATCCTCTCCTTATCTCAAACCGCTTCCAATTTTTCTCCACTGTTGGAATTCTTTCTTCTCGCTACAGTACAGTTGTAAATACGAGTAACCGATTCACGGACACATCACTTTTATTGAAATGTGCATACCACTTATGAATTACATTGTTGCATTCCATACGTATAAAAAACGAAGCATACCTAATATATGTGTCCCTGGCTGACTAACTCTATGTAACTTTCTTTTTTTCTTCTTTTTTTTTACAGAAAGCGTACGTTTGGGAGGAAAATTGGCGGCATTTTAAAAAGGCTGAAGGAGAACAAAGAAATATGTAAATTCTCATGCTTCACCGCAACTCAAAACCCCGAGATGAATAGCAGGTCGCTAGTGGAAAGGAATTGTTATATCGTTTTATCCTCCAAACCAGCACAAGAAAAGATGTAGATGCGTCCATACAAAAGAAAAATTCCTGCAAAACCTATTCCTTCATCCTCCCGGCAAAAATTGTTCTTCCTCGAGAGAGAAGAAAAAGTCAGACTCGAGCTATATTTTCCAGGAAGAAGTCCGTGTCATTCTCCGGTGCTGGCGCTACTACTATGATTTGAGTGGTGATGATGACTGTGACTTGACTGTCTCCAAAAAGAAAACGTTACCATTTCACCATCATCTCATTTCCAATTATATCATCTATCATCTCACTCGCGGTCCTCTTGGTTGGTGGTAAGGTGGTTTTTGGACCTCGTACCGAGAAGAAGGTAGAAATTTCCAAGAGTACTCAAAGGCGAACAAGAGGAGGAGAAAGTGGTATCACCTTTATCATCATCCTCATCATAGTCCACATCATTTCTTCTCGTCCTTTTATCTGAAAAGGAGAAAGTTTAAATAAGGACCAGAAAGGGAGAGATAGACACAAACCAGTTCTTAGCAATGGGGAAAGAAAAAGAGGAGAAGAGCAATGGGGATCTGGAAAGTGTGTATGTCACGTATTGGAATCGTCTTCAACACTCCCTCTTCCTTTCATTTCTCCTGTTGGCTTCTGTGGCCACCATAGCCTTTCTCATCATCTCCTTCGTTTCGGGACACGTAAGTTCTTTTCTCTTTAAACTTTTCCTTTTTGCTTTTACTCCGTATCTAAATGAAACTGTGTATGGATGTTTTTGCGTCATCCTCCAACAAAATAGTTCGTAGTATCTTATCATTGAATCCAGCAGTACGCAAAATAATACGATCGAGTTGAACTTTCTTTTTCTCGGACAATCAGAAGAAGGAAAAAATCGGATAAATTTCGATTTTTTTTTATCCTGTAACGAATTTTCTCCTCAACTTTATTTTAAATAAGATGAGATGGAACAGAGTCTGAAATGGACAGATGAAAAGAAAGAAAGTAAGTCAGTGTGGGACCTGATTTTGAAGACTCGCGCTCCCCTTCACACGCTCATTTTCTTCCGTTTCATCAGTTCGGATCCGATCCACTCCTATTTCTTTTCCCAAATTTTTCCCATACACAACTCTTGAAATCATATCATCCCAGTTTTTTTCCTATATTTACAGAAGAATATATCCTCTTGTTGACTCTCTTCATCTTTCCCTGTCCCAGTCTATTTTCCCTGTTTATTTTTTCAAAGAAAAAAACTTTTCTTGATTTTATCCCGAAACTTTAGCCACAAAAAATACTTTTCTTCCAGACTTAGTTTTGTCTGTGGTGGAGGTGGGAAACTGGCGAAAGCTGCCGGTAGCGTGGCTGTGGCGATAGTGATAGTGGAAAAAGGGAGAAGAAGAAAGACCCTCTCATCCCCAATAAGATAATCGGAAACAAGAGTTGTTCTTATCTGTAATTCGCTGAAAAAATGTTTGAGAATCAAATCCAGTCCAAGTAAAAAAAGTTTCTTTAAGGTGCATCAACATCATATCATCAGGAGCTGAGTTGAAGGAGGATGTGATACGTGAATAGCTGGAAGGAAGTAGATAACTTGACAGAGTCTTCCTTTTCTTCCACTTTCTTTCCAGGAAAAACTTGTCCAAAAAAGATAGGTAGTTTTAGAGAAAGCTATGAAAAAGCCCATGCTAAATAGTCAACCACTGTATAATTAAGAGGATAAAGGTAGGTGATAGCTCCAGGAAACGGGGAAGGTGTAGAAAGCGGAAGACTAATAAAATGAACTTGTTCCACTCAAACATAACGAGCTATCTCTATGTATCTAGATGCTCCTTGGAGAAAGAGGTGGAAGATTTGGCAATAAAAAAGGACCATGCCATTTGCCATTCCATGACTTTGCTACTTCCCTCTTGAGTCACTCAGTCAGAGATACGCAAAATTCTCAATAGGTAGAAAATAGATAACGTTTTTTTTTTGGAAATGTAATAAAAAGGGTTGAGTAGTTTTGACTAAACTGTGAAAGGTATCGTTGGAGAGCAGCAGCGCAATTGACTGAAAAGGAAAACTGCGACTGTGACTGTAACTTTATGTGTGCGAAATACCATCTCGGGTTTTGTAATTTGGTTGGTGGTGGACAAGAATTTCCTTTTCATGAGTCAGCTTTTCATCCTCCTTCTATCATTCATTGAGGGAGTTAATGGAATTGAATTTCAAGGGAGAGATGACATTACTTCCAGGATATCTTTTTGCTCCATTTGAGATAAGCCATTTCAGTCCAGCGCGTTTACTAACTGGGGAGGATTTTGATATGCTGAACATGTAACAGTGACACTTGAATTGCGGAAAATTAGGTGTAATTGGTTGTCCAAACGAGATGTGATAATCATCATCACCATCATTGGTAGGCTGAAGGATGAAGGTGGATTAGCCAGGGAGAAGAACCGCTTACTTGAATTGCAATTTTTGTCCGTGAAGTTGATTT
>JAQGAI010001781.1:0-13750 GCA_034696905.1 Lepidocyrtus violaceus
GTCTGTATGCCTCTTCAGAGGATCCGTGATAATGATGATGATGGACAACTTCGGTTGAGTCACCACGGTGTTCCTGTTCTCTTTCCCGATGGCCACCCTTGCCTTTTCCCTTCCAAATCTGGATGGAAATCCCCTTATTTTTATTCTCCTCTTCTTTCTTCTTCTTTTCGAGGTCATCCTTAATTTTCGATCCGATTAAGTCGACATCACTGGCAAATTTCTCTGGGAGTTTTGAAAAGAAATCGATCGTCTCATCCATATCCCCTTTCCACTGTTCAAACTTTTTCTTCTTGTCATCCTCGAAGGCTTCGTGTGCTTCTTCAAATGCTCCATGAGCATCTTCAATCGCCTTCTTTATCTCCTCATCTTTTTCACCTTTTCCTCCCTTCCCCTTCCCTTTATTGATTTCAATTCGGAAGCCTCCTCCCTGATGTTGTGGAGGTGGTGGAGGGGGAGGTACGTGAACGTGGTGGTGATGATGATGCTCAACTACTGTACTGTGATGGTGGTTAACAACTGTTTCCTCAGAATCTGGAGGTGGTGGGGGTGGAGCTGGTGCTTGGTCCCATTCTCCGCTACTTCCTCCGTCGATTACGATCCTGTGCTTTTTGAAGGGGGATCTTCTGTCTCGTCTGCCAACTGTTAAATTTTAAAAAGAGCTGGTTAAAATTCTGCTGTGTTAGTATTGATATTCGTTTTACATTCGATCAATAACAATTTAAAATTTGAAACCATACCTGATGTAACTCCTTCAATCAAAACGAAAACTAACGCAAAGCACAGAAGCTGTTTATATAAAGGTGTCACCAACATTTCGAGATTTTCCTGAATTAAATTATTTCTAACCAAACCTGACTTTTGTAAATGCTGTGTCGTTTGGAGTAGGTAGCAAAAATCGACTACCTACCTGTACCAGTTTAAGAGCTTTGTTGTCTTTAACTGTCTACTCTTGTCCACAAACTGAAAGCAACTATCCGAAAAACTACTCCGCTTTAAAGCGTTATGCTTCCCTGGTCCGCACTTCGCACGTCATCATAATGGAGGTTTGCATGCTAAAAAGGAGGAAAAGGCGGAGGATGCCTTATAAATTCTGACATAATAGTTTTTATTACCAGATCTACTTTATGCAGTATTTTTTAACATAACCTGCAACCCGCATCCGTAAAAGAGGTGGCTATCAACGCATTCAATTTCAATTTAGATTATATGATCATCATCATCCACATTAGAATTACGTGATATGTATGATATGGGAGCAATCATATCACTGGGAATTTGCCTGGCCACTAATGACTGGTTCATATGAAATTATGCAGTCACGATAAAGAAGAGCAATTTTCGTTTTGCTCTTTTTGTTGTTTATCAGTCATTTCTTGGTAAGGATTTATTTATTAAAGTGTTTTTTTATTTTTTGGAAAAAGAATGAGCAAGCCCCGTTGAGTTGTCCGTTTAGGTATTCCTAGGTAGTACGTGAAGAGGTTTCAGAAAGTCGGAGGATGTGCCTATGTGTCTATAATAATCGCGATTTTTAATAATATGGAAGAAGCTTCTTCAACAGACACGCTATAAAAATAACCAGAAAGTTAAGTTAAGGTAGAATATACCTCAGACTTGTTTACAGAAAGAAAAATGGATTCTTCGCAGAACTTACGTCACAACAACCATCCCCCTGAATTTGTTGATTCACCTTTTAATATAAAATGATGTGGCTAATTTTTGCACATTTTTCCGACGGCTTTAAAGCAGCTTATCTCAGTTATCATCTAAAATAGTATTCTAAACGTGTAATAATATTGTTTGATTGCAATTTGTTTGGACTCATGTACCTATTTAGGTATGTGCATGGCTGTGTCGTCATCAAACAGGGTGAGGGGAATGAGTAGACGAGTTTAACTTCAGGTGTATGCTCTACGCACCCTATGCATGCGTATATAACTTCATTATTGATGAAGGAAGAGCATTTTTGTTTAAATTACGCTATTGTTAGCCTTTTACTTGATTTTCTAGGTTTAATTTTGTTTTGCTTTTCTACGTCCACTTAATTTGAACTTTGTTTACTCGTTACGATCAAAGACGTCATCGCACCACGGCCATTCAGGGAATGCATTACACATTACAAAAACACGTTCTTCGCAGCTCACACCCTTTAAAAAATATATTTTATTCTTTTTGTTTGAAGGGACCAGAGCTAGTAAACTTCCGGTTCACAATCAAAAACATGTGGTACTTTTATCGTTTTATCAAAAATGTTACTTGTCAAGAGCTATCCTGGAGAATGAAATTCATATCACCGAATCGAAAAATAGTTATGACTTGCATAACAATAATATGCAACGAAAGCAAACTGTTTCTAAAATGACCACGTAGCTTCGGTCTCCCAAAATGGGGAGTCCCCAATCATGAATCAACTCGATAATCTCATCTTCAATAAAAAAAAATCACAATAATAGGACCACATTCCAACTTTTCCAACCTCAGAATCAATGTGGGAAATACGTCTTTCGAAGAATTGTTTCATGTTTAACTCCTGTCCTGAATATTGAATCAATGAAAATGAAGATGCTGCGTTTTCATTTTCCACTACGCGAAAATGCATAAGTTTTCAATTAGGCTGTACTTATTTATGTAGGCTTTTAGTCTAATATTTGGGGATTTCTGTAATAGGCATTTATTACATAATTACGCTGGACTTACTCCGTAAAATAAACTTTATGTAAGCAGGAAAAATACAATAAGCTTGTTGGAAGGCCGGTATGAAACCTGCCAGGTTGCTTTATGGTCATCAATAAATAATTTAATTTAAGTCAAGGTCAGCCTTCATCTTTACCTGTATTTAACCTCGCCATTTATTTATGTACGTATTTTAGGTGGAATAATTTTGAATTTTTTAAAAATATTTTCTAATAAATTAAAGCGAAGTTTTATTTATCGGTGAATTCAATATAATATCATATTGTTTGATTCTATACAACATAATTGTTTTTAACGAACATACTCTTACAAACGTTTCATTCTCGAGTTAAATTTATGCCCTAAAGAAAGAACTCCAACTTTTGCGTCCCCTCATAAACCACATTCCAGCAAACCTGCATTTAAAGATGTTATCAGATTCGTGTCATTTTTTCATAAACTTAACAATATGGTGGTAGAAATAACCCTGCGTAGAACACAGCATTTCAGTACAGATTCATGTATTACTTATTATGTAATAATGTGTATTTATTTCGCGGCTTTATTTCTGGCCCGAAAGAAATAGAAATTATGTGAACCACATAATTAAATGAGGAGCTGATCCATGAACTGCTTTACATTCACCCAACAAGTAAGCAAACAGGTTGAGTAATAGGAAAAGTTGAAGATTTCATTTTCATGTAATTTTACCACATGCAAAACACCTTTTATTGCAGTTTATGATTAGCACAATGTTTTATAAAATCCTTAACAAGATGTATATAGCGATCATCTATCATCATTACCGTGAAATTCTGTGAGGGAGAAGTTTCGGGGCAATATGATAAAATGCTATCAAGAAACTTTAATGGTTCTGCTTATCGTGGGAGATATCTGACAGCGTGTAATTATGTAGATGGATGATGAATGGAGTTCACCACATGGCATGGCATGCTCTTCAAAAAAAAAATGCTGGAAATTAGGTGCAATTGCAATAAAATCAGAGATAGACACGTGCTTGAATAGATTAAGTAGAGAGAATTAGTTTATTTCGGTAACCAAAAACCAAACCAGAGATGATCAACAAAAATGATCTACTTGAGAATCAGATCGTTCGAAAGCCGTCTTCAAAGATCTCTTAATATTGACAACAATGACAATACAAAACAGATAACGAGATAACAAATATAAATATGTATTGCAATTAAAATACTGTAACTTTGCCTAGTTAAAAATAGCTTGACTATCAAATTCGATCAGTAGGAATACTTTCACTATTAGTCAGTAACAAACATAACAACTACGGGTAAAATTCGAAAGACGATGGGGGAAAGAGAATCGTACAAAATCTAATGGAATTGTGTGGCAAGTGGCAGCTTTCCCTTGGATTTACTCCATTCCCAAAGCTTGTCTGCTGTAGTCTTCGAGGTCCATTGGAATTTGCTTGGACAGCTCTTCCGGTGCTCCGTGATTGTGAGAAACTCCGGCGCGAGCATGAATGATTGCAATATTATTAACGGCAGCGGCTCCTTGACCTCTATCAACGGCATTGTGGCTGGTTCCAACTGGAGTAGCTCCAACTGGGCCCTCGGATGGGGGAGGTCCATACTGTCCGTAACCTCCATTTCCACCGTATCCACCATAATATCCGCCACCATAATAACCTGACGCTTGGCTTCCGTAGCTACCTTGGTTTTGGCCGTGATAGTGGTGGTATTCTTGCTGGCTTGGTCTTGGCCTTGGCTCGTAATGATGCTCAACATAGGAAGGTGCTTGAGGATAGTTGGAGAAATGATGATGGTGGTGGACTTCACGACCAGGACGGGAGTCATAGGATGAGCTACCGTGCTCATAACGATTGTATGTGACACTTTCTCCACCTCCCTTCTTGTATTTCTTGAAGAGCAAGTGTCGCTTGTTGCGAGTGGCTCCTTCGTCTTCAGGCAAAGAAGGAACTGCAGGGGATGATGGTTTGGCTTCTGTTAAAATAATAGAAATAAAAATATTTGCATAAGAATATGTATATCGAAACGTTATGAATTAAGATATTCAAAACGGGAATATAAAAATATTTGTAGCTGTATTTTTTTTAGTAAACTTACCATTATAGCTGGAAGCAAAACTAGACTGAGGATTGTCTTCTGGAATGGTGAAGCCGGAGACAACTCCCAAAACGCACAAAACAACGAAGTACTTAAGATCCATGTTTGCGATATTGGTAACTTTTAAAAATGGGGAATTTGTAAAATTCGCTGTGTTATATTTGAAAGTGATAAAAGTTGCAACTGTGTTGGACAAGTTTGTCTCTTTTGAGCTTGGAGGACTTATAGTGTGTCTTGATCCTTTCTCAAGTTGCTTATGAGTTTTCATCAATGAATTCGCCGGCTTTTTATATGAAGTTTGGGACGATTCCCTGAAAAACTACAACTTTCTCACGATTACGAACATTACATGAAGCTTTTACTACGCCTTGTTTTTTATGCTTGGCCGGCGGAAACATGTACGTAAACATTAAGTAAAAGTCCGGCAGGATGATGATGATGGTGTTGATCCGGCTACCCAAGAAAATCAATGACGAAAGCAAACTGCTTACGTCATGACTTTGAATTAGGCTGCACGTACGTTTCGAACTCAGACAATCCTCATTTACGAGTTTTTAATCAAGAAATGAAAGCTTTCTAAATGAAGCTATATAAAAGCCCGAATGATATAAGCTATAGTACTACTCATCAATCAGCATCATCATCATCGTTTTAGCACGCCAGCTCACTTACCATTACCATCCACCATATATATCAGTGGATAAGGTTATGATTACGATAATGATAATTACTGGGGTTGATATCCATCTTCCCTCAAACCTTTGAAATTCTCGTGAAATCAGAGTTTTGAGTCCGAGTCTGACTTTATCCAACAAGTATTATATAGGTATGTATGTAGTTTCGTATACTGGAAAGCAGTTATGATGAGTTCATGACTCATGATATGATGGCGATTAAATTATCATACATTTTTTTTTCTTCAGGATTTTGGAAAATAAAGTTGCCTACATTTCCACGAAACACGCAATGTTTTGAACAAGCGAATTCGCAGAAAAGTCGGATAGGCGATCAGTGGCATTTGCAGAGAAGAGAAAAACAACATATAATTTAATCAACTCTCAAAATAGGTGTAATGATATGATTACATTAAATTCGCACACTGTTTGTCTGTTGCGATTTTCCACAGGTGAGTATAGTACGCAGTAATGGTGGATAGGTACCTGTTTTCACGAATGATGCACCTACTTGGGTTTAACTGTGATTTATCTTGATTTGATAAAACTGAAAACTGGATACCGTGGAAAACAACAAGTAGCTGGCGGAGGAAATCCTGAAATTCTGCAGAACGATTGCCTTGTCGTTTCTGTTTTGATTGTTTCGAAAAGAAATGAAAAATCAAAATGCAGTAGTTGAAGTAAAGTCGGGAACGGAAACACCGCATTTCATAACAGATCGATGATTTTTAAATGATAGACATGACATCCAGAAGGGCATCATCATATGTACCTAATTATAAAATGGCTGGCTGAATAAAAAACGAAGTAAAAAAATCGTTTCCCCTTTTAATAGGTCTTCCTTACATCAGGTTACGTTACGCTATGTGCAAAATAAATGGTAAATGGAGGTTCCAGCTATCTGAATGTACCTGTGCAGAATAAATAATGTGGCCCTTCACGGGTGAACAACTTTATTTTTTTAATGTGCATAGAAAATAGCAATAACATCCGTCTTTTAATAAAGAACCCGGATCATCCTAATCGTTGACCGATAAAATGTGGGGGTGGACTGTTAGGTCAAGGGTACAAGAGGCTTGTACTCCACAAACGCGGATGGGGAATAAGAAATATTTTACAAGCTTCACTTTTGTTACGGACCAAGCACTTCGTTGGTTCCTAGAACAAGGTGAGTAATAATGCCAGTATTGCTCCAGAACAAAGTGAGTGTGAAAGTAAACGAAGCATTTCATGGATTGCATGACAGAAAATGATATACGATGGTAATATGCGTTAAATCATATTCATATCGTAATATTCATTACACACATGCAATAAAAATGTAATGGGTGATGGTGAAAATGAGGAAAATCTAATTCCGAAAAAATGCGGATTTTGAGATTCAGAGAACCCGGATGCACAGTGATTTCATGGATTTTCGTTTCAATTTCTTTTTTTTAAATGAATCATAAACAATAAAGGGAGCTCTAAAATATCCAAATGACTTGCGGCTATATTGATTCGAGTTACTCAGTTCTTTATGCAAGTGGCGTATTTTTCTTTGGTAGTGGATTTTCTCACCAATCATAACTATGACTATGCAATTCAGAAGAATTAATCACTGCAATAATGACCCATTATGGTAAAATTTTCATTGAGAGCAGTTTCAGATTCCCAAATTAAATTAAACTGCTAAACAGCTTGAAAGTGTAATGGAGGTGGGATTTATTTGAAGTGAACCATATCTGTTGTCTTCTTTTTGATTTTGATTATTTGAAAATGAAAAGGTTAATGAGTGGGAGTACCAGTACCTAACTCAAGTATTTCTATGAACTCGTATAACATGCTTAAATTCTGTTGATGTATGCAGCAGCTTATGCGTGCCAAAAATCTGTAGTTTAGAATGTCTCTGGTCTGTGTTTGAGCAATCATTTTAAAGACGCATAATGCACTTCCCCGTTGCAAAATAGTAATAACATGAATGACATCCGTTTAAGCGACTCAAATATGCCAACACATGCCAAAAGCATAGCCCCTTCAGCAAAAACACAGATTTTACTTTTATTTTATTACCGTCTTATGCAAGAGTTACATGTTTAACAGTTAAGTAAGTGTCTAAAGCAATTAACTAGTTGCAGAGAGCCCATAATTTGAGTGAGATAATGACAAAAGAGTCTTTCGAAATCCCTTCCTTTTAAAATTTAATAGCTTGATGGTATCCTGATAAAAGCAACAGATATATACCTAGGTATAATTTAAGACAATGTAAATAAATGAAGTCAGTCCAAAATCGTGAGCCAAAACTTGGATCCCAAAAGGGTCGAAGTCAAATCCACCTCATCATCGGTAAATCACGAACAGCAAAAAAAGTCTTTGAACTACATACGATCAGCGAAGACGTTCGGGTGAAGATTGTAGCGAGAGTATTGACTTTCATGATGGGCACTGTGCTTGTTATGCTGATTGTGATGGTGAGGACGCGCACTGTAACTCATCGGTTGGCTTAGGAAGTGCCCTTGATTGTGGTATCCACTTCCCTCATGATTACGCATGGAATGGGATGATCGTCGTGAGCGGAAAATGGCATGACCATTTGCTAAAAAATGTTAAAAGTATATTTATCTTAGCTTGTTATAAAAATAATGATTCAAAAATATTGCCAAAAATTTAAGGTGCATTTGAAATGGTCCTTACGCTGCTGTCCACCCTCTTGAACGCCATTTCCTTCCGTGGTTAGCGACGGTGGCTCGACCTTCTGTTTAAGTTGACCTCCGGGACCTGGCTTGGGGTACTTATTCAAGTAATACGTCTCCAAATTGACATTTCCTGGACTTAGACTAAACGGCAAGACGGTATCCTCACGATGATCTGCGGGAAGGCCGGACACTCCTATATGGCATAGTAAGGTTGTAAAAACTAGTAAAATACTTAGGAACTTCTCCATCTCAAATCAAACTTTTTGCTCCGCACTTTCAATAACCTTTCAATCAGCTCGATTCACAACTAAATCGAGATTTTAAAATAAGACAGGCTATTTATAGTGAAAGAAAATGAAGATTTGAGCCATAATTAATCTAATTATATACATTCATTCTAAGGGACTTAGTGAGATTGCTAAACTAGTAAAATCGGTACTTAATTACATATCTCGATGAATAAGGGTGCGTCGGTGCCTACGCAGACGAAACCAACTCTGTATTTTGGCCCGATGCGGCATTGATCCTGTAATCATGAACGGTTTAAAATTAATAAGGAAGCTACGTTCTTCTTCTTCTATTGATTTAAAGATAATGTATTCAGTTCTGTACCTGTAAATTGACCGACTGAGATTCACTAAGTAAAATAAGCCTCATGAAAAGGAAATCAAAAATAATTGAGCCATTACATTCATCTATATTTGATCTATCTTTGATTTGATCCCGGTTCATAATATTTTGGGTTAGTAACCTCAGTCTTATCTCCAAAGATGATTCACAAAAATGGTTTTGAAATGTCAATAGTCTGTGGGAAATGGACTGTTTGCCATTTCACTTAACAGTAAGCTAGCAATGAAGAAAATGGATCCAAGCTATCACTTGAGTTCGAAACAGTAATGGCTTGATATACAAAGTATTGAACATAGTGAGCTCACTCATGAATCGTAGATTTGTTTGGAATGAACATGGATACATGTTAAAAATCAACATAACAGAATCTTCTGATGTCACAATTTAAAGCAACCAACCATTGTATGTTAGAATTCAGTAGTGTATGGTCATTATATCATCATTGCAACGGTTTTTATCGCGTCATAACAAAATCAAGAAGATCATACTCTGCAGTTGTAGAATTCCTTTGAACGGGTTTGGTTTTACCGTCTTCGTCACAGGATGTGAGTCTATTTTTATTATTCTGATTTACTTATAATAGAATTTTGGCATCATTCCGAAATAGTAATTATGAAACTGCAAACTGCATTGATTCTTTAAGATTCAGGAGCGCAGGTAGTTTTATGATTCAGTGCAGTAGTTGTTATTGTTATTGCTTCATGCTTGGTGCGTGGGTATTTCTTCTTTCCCAGTTTGTTTGCTGCAACGCAGCTTTCCTGTTAGATCTTTAAAACAGAGAAAGAAGCATAAGTGGGTATTTTTTTAATGAATCACTTGAATCAGTCATCATCACGGTCTGCCGGCAATGGAAACGTTAGGAGAAGTGTAGCTGATATTCCTGAATGAATTTAAAAATAATTAAATTATCTAAAAGGAAGCAAGCGTGTAAAAGTACTCATTCATTCATGCATCTCTGTTGTTTGTGACAGAACGTAGGGCTCAAAAAGTTCAATGGATCCTCGCCCTCATAGACAAATGTATAGGTCATCTTAATCATGACAATCATGAGCATGGATGATCGTAGGTAATATATTTACATAAGATAAAGCAAAAACCTTAACTAGATTTCTGCTGACTGACATGACGTGAGTGGGGCTTCACGTTTGTTGCGTTTATGCTGAGCTGACGCTCCTTGTTGGAATCAGTTAGCACTTTAGTTTTGGTGGGCTCGGTATGTGCTATACAGAAACTCATCCTAGCATTAATTTTATGGCCTATTACACATTAAGATTTTGTTATTGTTTTACACATGTACTCTTACGGTTTAGAGAAGATTGATATCTCAAAATGCACTAGATCAACACATTAGACAAGAAAGCAAACCTTCTAGTGATACAAAGTAATGCATCTTAATCTTCACCACAATTTTTCATCTTTGTACTCCCACAAAGATATTATTTTTGTCCGCAACAACATGCCTATATCTATGAGCAAAAATCATATTTTATACGAAACCACACCAAGTACCTGCCAATAAAAATGGCGAATTGCGAACACAAAATTCGCGTATGCATGTCTGTCTGAAGATATCCCTACTTAACTAACTCTTTTAAAGTCATAGCAAATAGCAAGGCGGTCGGTCGATGTTCCTTTTTATTTGCGCAAATATGAGTTCTACTGCAATATATCTTTGCTAAAGTAGCTGCCAGTTTTTGCTTATAAACCATTACAAGGTCCTTCCCAAATATCCAGATGAGTGAATGGCAAGGGTAACATTAATGCTCGCAGTAATGATAATAATCATAATGAAAATGATGATGATACACTACATCAGAGAGGAGAGTTTTTGTGTCTAGAAAACGTTAAATAGTGTTCCCTATCATGCCTCTTTGTATATGTACACTAATACGGTCAGAGATATCTTGAGATAACAAAAGCTCCCCAAAAAAGTTCCCTTTAGATGCGCATAACTCAAAAAGAGCTTTTAACAATGAGAAGCTAACAACAATACAAGAACATAAATCTTTGCATTTTTCTTGGGATTTCGTTTGACATCTATTTTCATAGTAATCCATCCATCCCTAAAACGAATACGTACACAGTATTACGGTTTTACGACTAGAAGGCTTCTTTGCTCTGTAATATGGTTAGTGTGTGATTTGCTTGCTGTCATGTAGGAACCTTCATAGAAATAAAGGGGATTTTTAAAGAAAGGAAAAGTTGTCTCACGTACTATCGGATGCAAGTTATCTCGAAATAATTTTTTTTAAATAAACCGATAATAACGCCAATTTAAAAACAACGTTGTAACGTTTCTATCTTCATCTAATATGAAGTCGTTAGCGGGATCATTGTTTGTTTGTGCTTGTGCTCTTGTATTGGCCGTAGAGGGGCTTCCAAATTTTAGTCGTAAGTGTAGCTAAAATTATATGAATTATCTAAAAACAATGATGAGTCCTTGATTAAGTAAAGGACTATTCCGGGAAAAAAGATAATTTCCTTAGATTGATTTGTTCAAGGTAGAGAAATAAAACTGATTATATTTTTCTTTGGTAGGGCTGAAACGAGAAACAACTTCTGAGGCAGCTTCGACAACTTCTGCATCTGACTCATCTTTGCCATCATCATCAGCAGCAGAATCATCCTCATCATCTACTGCTTCTGAGCCAACATCAACGTCCACATCCACCCCTTCATCAGAGAACAACAATAAAAATGATTTTGGATTCGGGGCTGCAGCTGGAATTGGGGGTTAGTTTTTAAATTAAATTCATACCAATTTTGCTTGCTTTCCTTGAAGTAATTACATAACTCTAATCATGCAGTGATTATTGGAAAACAACAAAACACGATTTCAACAATAACAATGCATGTTTTTCTTCCACCAAAATTTCCTGGTAGAATGACTAATTTCAACTTCTTGAATCGAATCATCAAAAACAGCATAAAGATGCAGGTCTGATCAGTTAGCTCCCTACTTGATTTATTGATTAAGTAAACGCAAAATTTTCCATCGATTTTTCATTTTGTCCTTTTGTCTACAAACAAACGTCATATTATTCAACTTTTCAAGGTTATTTGCATATCTATGTAGAGGTTTTTCTCAAAACCGTGCCTGTAAAATGCCAAGTGTAGCATCATTCGTTACAACAGAGGGAAACGTTTCATCCCACTTCGGTTATGGTTATGGTTGGGATTGTTGATTGATAACCAGGTTGGGCTAGTTTTTGCGGCATGCTAAATCCTGGATTTTCCGAGATTCGCAAAAAACAACCCTTTTTGCATGAGATGATGTTTCATATCATCATTCCCATTATGTTGGTCTTGAAAAAAAATTGACTTTTTTGTTCCCGATTTTTTTGGTAACAACAAAAGTGCATGTCATTCCACCGCCTATTTTGTATAACATTCAAGTGACATTCCATGATGTGCTGTAATTATTTTTCAAATGATAATTTAAGTTGGGTTTTGCGTAATAGGGGAGTGGAGAATTAATGAGAGTAGTCGCTTGAGGAAGCGTAATAAATATGACAGCGAAAGATGCCGCAATATCGCTTGCGAGAATCTGGAGGAGGACAAAAATTTTAGAAATTGGATCAACGATTATGATTATAGGGGAAAGGTGAGCATAAATTATGGAGTTTCGAAACCAGTGAGCATAAAATCAGCAAAATTACACAGTTGAAGTTTAAATGAGTTTAAATACGGTATTAAACGTAGATTACGATTTTATTAAATTACTAGAAAGACGATTTATATATCACGACTGACATGGGAAGAAGTAAAACATTTAAATGAGAGTTGTGTAGGTGGATTTAAAATTTGGTTTGGTGGTGGCTCCAAATCGAAGGTTCCAATCCAATAGCTTGAGGAGACTAAACTTTAAAAATTAGCTTTACACCGCTGGAAGGGCTGCAATTGGAATGGCAACGTTGTCATTGCTGCTCTCGCTCTCGGCTGCGGGTAGACTTCCTTCCTGTTGTGCTGGAAGTGTCACTGCTTCAGCTAGATAAAAAAAACGAAACAAACAATGATATTATGATGTGTATGCACAGAGCCGGGGCAAAGTCAGACTTTGACGAAGGATCACCAAAATCACTGAAAAATTGATACATATCTAGATTTGTTCATACCGGTAACGGCTTCATCCGAGAGAGCTGGTGGGCTGGTAGGTTGTTCTTCCGCTGCGGCTGGTGCCTCTGATGCAGGTACTTCTGGTGCTGGAACGGCATCAGCGGCAATCACGGCCGGTACCAAAGCATCGTCCCTTGCAATCCCTGGACGGGCAAGGACGGCCGATACGGCAACGATGAGGAAAGCGAATACTACTTTTTGGTTCATTGTTAGGTTGGATTTTTTTCTCTCTCGAAATTTCTTGAAACTTCTTTAAAGATCACTTCAGAACAGTAAAACACGGCTGATAATTAAGCTTTAGTTTGGTCGATAGGAAGCAAATAAGCAAAATGACTAGCTCGATCAAGTCCACGCAACCCTTTTATACGCAATCCTCCGAAGGAGTACCCAAACATGAAAATATTCGAACTCGAGGCTAAATGGGTACTAATACTAATGGCTGAATGAAGGGATAAACAACTAAGACTAAACAAGGTAACCCAATGCAGTCAGCACTGCATCGGTGGTCGACGAAAAACCGGATTTCAAAAAGGAATGTTTCATGAGTACTCTTCTTCCTTCATCATCAACATCTTCAACTTATCAGTTTTGTACATATTCTTTCATTTTTTCCTCAATCAGAGTCCTTGCCAAATGCACTCCTTAACACTTGACTCATATCGACATTGCAAATTGCAATTTTTTCCGTAATAAAGATTTTGTAAAAGAATTGTGACGCCTTGACTCACTCGGACTGTCTGACAGTGACATTATCCTGTCAAATATGGTAGAATATACTTTGGATGATCTCCCAAGTATGGATTTTTTAAATAAAATCTTCTTCATTAATGAGGCATTAATAAACTACTAATTATGCATGGGTATAAATCAAGTATTTGCATAT
>JAQGAI010001782.1:0-13750 GCA_034696905.1 Lepidocyrtus violaceus
CCTCTCGTCATTACCTTATACATTATAGGATAGGGTATCCTACAATGTATCTGTCACTCTGACCCATGACCCCCTCCCCCCTCGATGTCCATATTTGTTAATTGATCCAGCTCATCTGATGTCATTCGGATAATGCAGATAGTTTTTAGAATCTCACACATTAGCACTTAAACATCAAGCTAATTTTTAGTAACTGATTTACAATAAACAGATTAGAATTATTAGCTTTCATTATGCCTCCCGTCCGCACAAGTTAGCCAGTTTACTTCGCTCGCCTTTAAAAATTTAGCATAGGTATGCCCATTTAGAAAATTTTGAACCCCGGATCTTTTTAAATGTAAGAAAAACATTATTTCGTTTAGCAAGAAATTATGAAGGAGGCGGATGGATACATAACTAATAGGGAAATGTCTTCTCCTGAGAGTGAGCGGATATATTATCCTTTTACATCTCATCCCAAACTAATTCAATAAATTATTACAAATCCAACATTTTAAAGGAGCAGCTTCAACCAGCATGCAGCTTCACGTTTGGCTCATGCACTTATTCTTTCTTTCTCTCTCTCTCTCGCTAATCATAATACGATCATAATGACGGGACGTGGGCTGAAAGCAAGATGACATTTTGGCTACTGTCACGCATCTAAAATGTATTAAATAGAGAAAAAATAAGTACGTTTTTCCATCTTCTTCTCCGTCTCTCACAAGCCATAACAATAACTCCTCCATTTAATACAGAACTCCTACCTACTTACAAGTTTCTTTTTCCTTTTAAAGCATATGCCATGGTACAATCAATATGCTACTGATATAGTATGGCTTTAGAACATGCTTTTTTTTGTTATATCTCTGTATAAACATGCAATCATCCGATGATTTACGGCCCTTCTCGATTATAAATATGAATCTTGTTAAGTTGTCTTTTAATATGAGATGTGTGTGTGTGTGCGCTCCTGCCTACCATGTTTCATGCTTGATTTGACAGAGAAAAATTGAAAAATGCAAGTTGACTTTTTTGTGTATAGAACAAGTAGTAAAAGTAATAGCAACTGCGTGGCATTGACTGGCACTAACTAAAAAAATGGAAGTAGAAAAAAGAATTGAGCTAGTCAGTATAATCATATTATTAATGTAATAATAAAATAATACTACGCACTCTTTGCTTAGGACGTGACGGCTCATACAAAAGTATGGCTCCATTGTCAGCTAGAGAAGAGAAGTTGATACTGATGATGATTTTGATTGTGCATAGTTTTGTTACTTTTTTCGAGAGAGTTTACCACAAAAAGGTGGAAACAGTATTGAAAATCACTTAAAATAATTAAGTTTATTATTAATGCGCCATTACTGAAGCAAAATGATTTGTCTTGATCTACGTTGAAGGCAGGTTGGTGAAACTGAATTTACTTGAAAATATAACACAGGGACGAGCAAATAGCTGGGTAATTTGGAGTGTGATTTTCTGTTAATTGTTCGTCAAACTACAAAATTGTTATTTAAAAAATCAAGCTTACTTTTGTCTCTGTCACAAACTACTCCTAAAGTTTGTAGTGATACGTAGGTATTATCATTGTTTTAAATTCTTAAATACGAATCCTTTTAACTCATCTAAATCGGGCTGAAGAAGCTTCACATAGTCATAACAAAAACAAGTTGTTGCTCTTTTTCTTCATCTCTCACCGACAAAGGCATGTTGTTTTTTATGCAAATTCAAGTAAGCGAATCTACCTAATACTACAATGCTGAAGGTAACTGAAGAAGATGATCACTTGATCGGACAAGCTCATCTGATTTTAAAAGAATGCCAACCTTCTTGCTCTATTTTTCTTGCTAATTCAAGGTTGACAAGTTTTTCTTGTCTTGTCATTGGTATGTATTGAAGATGATGGATTTACGACGGTCTCTGTATGAAGCAATCTGAAACTCGATTGACACCAATTACCAGCTTCATTTATAAGCATGTCCAGTTTTCCTCTTTATTGTTAGCTTTATTAATTTTTGGGACTTTGCCAGCCAAGCTTTTAAAAGCGCTAGATTCTATCCTAATTAATTGCAGGAATGCAATTTTGTACAGATCAAAAGGGAATTGCCTAAAAGCCAATAGGAGAGCAGGGCACAAATTCAATTCATCACAGACCAGTTTACTCCACCGAATAAAAATCAGTCTCACGTTATTACCCGTCCATTCTGTTCCTATTAGCAGAAAAAGTGATCAAATTGGCCAACAAGGATTCTTAAATACCGGCCAATTTGTCATCGCGAAACTTCCCTTTTTATTACTAAAGCGTGTATAATTAGTATTTGCCAGCTTGTGAGTTATCTTCGTATATGCTCCATACACTTTGTATGAGATGCTTTCTGTTTTCTGTACAGAATTTCATTTCATTCGCACGGTTACCTCCGTAAATCCTTGAAACTGCTGGGGATTCAATTAATTCCTTGGAAGTCTTGCTTGATTGCGTAGATATTAGAAATAGGTCCTCATCATCATCATCACTATCAAGACTCACATGATGTGAGTCACATCACTTTCCCTTCTCCCACCACTTTACTTCCCATTTGCTCGGACAGAAAAAGTTTCCCGATCATCGGAACAGAAAAGTAAGGTATTTTTCTTATTTTCCCAGAAATGGATCTCAATAACATTGCTAGCAATCCAGGGTCCGAGGCGGGCAAGCAATATAACTTGCTATATAAAAAGTCCAATTCCAATCCATGAACAAAAAAACTTCCTATTTTTTACTACCTATACAAAAAGAAGGAAAGGCTTCACTCACTCGGGCTTGCTTGCAAGGAGGAGAGACTACCCAGCCTTAATAGTATGTATTAATAAACATTCTTAAGACATAAAATACACATAGTCCGTGTGTACAACTTACATTTTTATACCTTTTCCTCCACCCGTGTATTTACTCTTGTGTACACGTTTTTTTCTTCTCTTTCCCCCCACGTACATTTGGTATTTGTAGAGAAAGGGAGTCTGTATATAGCTTCTTCTCTCTTCTTCTGCTCCTACTCCTTATTTATTGCTGACAGTTCAGTCCAATTATCCCTCCATAAATGACAGGGAAACCAGACCAATTAGTTGGAACAAAATAAACAGAGTGGCTTGGCCCTGAGTGACTATATCACTATCCCTATCTCATGCCTACCTATTTCTTTTTTTATCGCTGTTTGGATCCAAATCCATGTGCATATATATATATTGATATGGATTCAATAATATGACTTTCTTCCACCATCAGCATCCGCACAGCTTACACCAAGTTGAAGCCTAGCACTAAGAATAGGAAAGTATTTGTTTTAAAGAAACAAGTAGCCCAATATAAAACAAATAAAAGAAGATAAAAACATTGAAAAAGGAAGGGAAAAGGGAAGAAGAAGAAACCATTAAAAATGGAAATGGATATCATGCTCGTTCTCCTCCACTTCCAATCTCCACGCATATTCGTATTTGCACCGATTTTCCCATGTAATTTTCTGTTTTTTTTTGCCGGCTGCTCCTTGTCTTTATTCAAGGAAGAAAAGGGAAAAGGAATTGATGATGATGAAGAGAATATACAAAGGGAAGAGTGGAGATGGACAAGCTTGAAATTGTAAAAGTCCAGCCAAAGTGGAATATTAGAGGGGGAAATCCTCCCACAATCAGCTTATGTAACTGGACGCAAGTCAGTATGATAATGGGAGTGAAGGTGAAGCTACCTAATCCAAAATCCAAGATATACACTTTACTCTTGCTTGACTTGACCTGGCTTGGTCTGGCCGCAATCTCAAATTATATCCGACGAATGTCCGATTCGGAGAACATCAACATAACACTGTGTAGTTTTGTATAAGAGAAAGAAGGAGTAGGGGGAAACGGTGATAGCCACACCAAACCACATTACATAACACTAGACTGGTCATTAGATTGTTTCCCAGCCACTTTTTTTATAGTCCCAGGTGTGCTCCTTCCCCTTTTGAAAAATTCAAGGGACTTGATTGAAATCCGAAAATTCCTCTGGAGGAATCTTTAAAAAAAAGTTGAAATCCAATCCGGCCGCTGTCAAGATTACCTTCTACGCAATAATCCAATCTGGTATGACAATAGGTAGGTAGGATGGAAAGGGGATAAAATGAACATTGGTATAAGGTACATTCAGCATTCCAACTTCATGTTCCGTCCGACAACATAACAGTACTTACAAATTAGGCATAGTAGGTTATATAAAAAACAGCCAGTATGCAATGGTCTTCATGCCATGATGCTTTTCCACCAAATCAACCACAACTACAAGAAAAAAATACTTAAGCTGATCCAACAAAGAAAAGGGAGATGAAAAAATCTACAGAAGGCTTTTCTTCTTTCTTCTTCATCCATCTATTATTTGTACATTTTCTTGTTGATTGAAAGGTTAAATTCCGTTACAACAACAGAGGGAGAAAAGGAGTAGATTGAAATCTGGAATAAAAGAAACGAATTGTTGATTTTTATTCTTGCCTTTCCAAATCGTAGAATTGAATCCATGTTTCTTCTCCTGTCTATTTAATTTGAAGTGAACTTATCTACTTTTGACTACTTTTGAGAATTTATGGAGGGAGGAAAGGAGAAGACTGTCGTTAACAATACATACGTCAAGGTGCTAGAATTAAGTCTTTAAATTGGTATTGAAAAGGTGTTCATTTTTCTATTTTTAGGTTTGTCATTCTCCTTTCAATGTCGATTGTTGAAGTACAGCCTTTCCTCCACTTATTATGCATTACGTAATGATAAAAACGTTAATAAAGAGTAGATAGAATGACAATGGAAGAAAACTCTTTTTATACGAGATGAAGGAGAAGCTTTTTATTGTCAACAAAGGTGGGGAGATGGATGATTCTGGAAATGTTCAGAGAGTAGATTGAAAATGACTTACAAATTGTTTGGTTGTAAGAAAGAGCACTACAATGGCATTGGGTAAGAGAGATGTGATGATAGGGAGAGCAAATGGTCCTACAAAGTCTCAAAGGCATCCTCAAATTAGTCGAGGGAACATGGAAAAGAGTAATACGAAGGAAAGGCATCATCATCACATGTCAATATGTAAAAACGAGAAATGGGAAAAAATTCTTCATTTCTTCAGTAGTTTTTAAGAACAAGAGAGTTTGTGTAATGGAGAAATGAAATAATGATTAATTAGTTAATGATTTTATTTCCAGTATTTTCTGGGCCTTTAAAAGCAAAAATGGGATGCATCGAAATATAATAACGATTAAATGATATTTTAAGGGATTCTTTGCCATAATTAAATAGTTTATTTTTATCACAGACCAAAAATAGGTAGATGTATACGGACATTTAACCTCTAGAAATAATTGTGGGCCTAGGTATTTAACATTATTTAGGCTTTATTCCAGTAAAATTATAATTACCTATTCATACACATACACATCAACATTATTTTACACCGGCCCCGACAAAAGTAGTATAAAGTGCACCTGAAGTATCTATGCTTGAAATTTTAACCCTTACATTTCCCAGTAAAGAAGTAAATTTGACAATAAATTTTTCAACTTAATAAGGCAGTTTTATGTGGCGGTGGCTTCTTCGATACTTCTCAAGATCATACTAGATATATGTAGGTTGCTTCGTAGAACATTTGGTTTTTACTTTCTACTGTTTATGCAGGTTTCTTCAGATTTGACAAATAGGCTCCGATTAGTCTTGAAAAATGCACACACGACCACCATTATCTGATGATGATGCTTTCTATAAAATAAACTCACCTCGGTATATATTCGTACATTATCATCTCACACCACTTCCTACTTCAGACAGAACCTTTCTGTGCTGAAGGTTTTGTTCCTGATTTTTTTACTCCCAGCTATCCATATCTTTGCTCCCTGCGCATTTGGAGTAGATACTCGGGATCGGTATCTGTTATGCATGTAAAAATTGGAGAGGAAATATATATCCATTCACAATCAGATGCATCTCCCAATGCAAAGTCAAACAGACAAAGTGGAAGAATAATAGGGTAGTGGAGAAAGGAAAAAGGGAAACTTTTTTTCTGGGGAAAGAGTAAATATATAAAAGACTCAAGCTGTGACATTGAACGTTCTACTTCTGCACTCTTGCTCCTCTCCTCCGGTCGTCTGATGCACAAGAGTAGACTTTTTTTTGTCATTCTCTGCTACTCCCATTGTCTGGGTGTAGATCTATGAAGATAGGGAAATGGAATAAAAATGAAAAAATATGCCTAGTATAATGTTGGCCTCTTGCTGCTACTGTTATTTCAGTAGCATGGCCTAGGCTTTTTCTGTGTCATTCATAAGAGCAGTAGTATTGTTATTAATAATAAATAAAAATGATATATAGATCCATACAATTTCAGTTGAATGTCTTGCCTTGATTTTCATAATGTGCGTTATTGTGTTATTGAACTGGAGGAAATTATCCATTTTCCGAGAGCAATTTCAAACGTGTGTGACGAAAGGATATTATTGTATGATTGTGTGATGTGGAGGGAAAAGAGGGAGAAAGGCATAAAATAAGCTGCACTTGCACTTAACTCAACTTTTCTTGCGCATAGATCATGATTTCATATACCCTAGCCATTACTAATAGGTGAGTTTTTGTGACTGTAAAAACGTAGCTTTTTCTTTCAAACGTTAAGCATGAAATGTTACTTGAAAAACTAAAAAGATCCGCTCTTTGCCAATCTAGGTAAATGTTAATGAACGACGAATTTAAATATCTTTTTATTTTTTTATGTGTATCCAGACATATTATCCTTAATCCATTAAACTCTCCAAAGTACATCATTAAGAATTATAATTTGACTACTCATCATTTGTGCAATTACTTACAAATGGAATATATATCTCGCTTTTTACCACATCGTTATCTTAAGGAAGTCTTAAGGAAAACATTTCACAGGATATTTACAATGTGTACAGTGGTTTGTTTCCCTACCCAGTACACAAATCCACAAATCAAATTCAGTAGATCATGAAGGGTGATTATCCCAAGATGATCAAAATGACAGATAATAGTACTACGAGCAATGAAGTTTGTATGCGCAAGATAAATTCAACATTGTCCACTTGGTTTTCTAAGGGTTCACCTATGTGGAAAATATTTGAAGAGAAATATGATGACACGAGGGATAACCATCTCCGTCACTACCTTACACTCATGCACCCAACAAAAATAACAAAAAAAAACTAGGTAAAAAAAATGTTTGGGTGAAGAAGATAGAGGTTGGTCAGGATGTGGGTCATCATTCATAAGCATACTACAGAGAATGAAAGCTCCAGGACCACAGCGCTTTATATTCTCCCTTTTCTTCCTGTTATCCTCTCCCTACATCTTAAAAGTCCATCTATCTAAAGCTGGGGGTGAGATCACACACGGATATTATGTAAAATGGTTTATTGCAGGATGCATACGTAATTCCAGACAGGACAGTTGCACACTACTTATTCTATCTATTTGCATTGAAGTGAGCGTGAACAAAACATCATGGTTTGCCTTCCTTTCATTCCTTGAGCCTAGGCTTGTCTTGGAAGAAAATTGGGGCCAATTCAAACAAGCTTAGAAAGGTTCAAATTCAGCTTTTTAAGAGTGAAGAGCAGCTTCTTCCTCCTCCATTGTCAAGTTACTGATGTTGATAAGGAAGAAAGAAAGGTAAAGGTGTACAACAGCAGAAGTTTATTCTTTTTGATAGCCAAATAAAAGGCAGAAGAGATGTTGCTGATGTGAATGTGATAATGATGAACTGTAGGGAAGGAATAGATCGGGAAGTAAGCTCTTATGATTTTCAGCTACTGACGAATAAGTGGTTATACCTAGTCCTCATTTGAAGGTCACCAATCCCCTCGGGGAAAATCCAATGTTGGTATTGTCCCTCGAAAAATAAAAAATAAAAGGGATGATGAACTTCCTTTCATGAAAAAGCAAACAAGCCAAGCCAAATAAGAGATCAGCCGGTTTGTATATAATAAGATGTTAAAGGAAGATATTGTTCTTAAAGTTGGATATATTGTGGAAGCATCAATTTCAGACTGCGGAGAGAACCATCATCATTGCCAATAAAAACAAGATAAGTATAATATAATTATTGGATGCTTCTTTATGACCTTTTGTATACCTACCTAATAATTATTGACGTTTGCCGGTTTTATTGGCAATGCGAAAATACGGTAGCTTCTTGCAGCTCAAGCTGGTAGTTGGAGTAAATCATTTCATTAGGATTTCACAATCTTAAGCTCTCCATCTTTTTAAATCTTCTTTCCCTCTGAAAAACTTGTATTTATCCCTTATTTAGATAAAGTTTTTAATTATCACTTTTTATAATGAGAAATATAATGCTGTTTACCAACTAATGGGAAACGATAAGACTGACTTTTCCACCTTTTTTGTTGAAATTGATGGGGAAGTTGAAATTATATCTGAGAGCGATCTTGCAATTAGCATCTTACCTTCAATAATATAAGCTGCTAGTAGCTATGTATATTTGTGTGCATCTCCTTTTTTAATGAGGATCAAGCAAAAAAGTCCAAATCATTCAACCCGTCACTGATGTTGATGATTCTGCCCACCCACATATTTCAAAGTCAAAATATTGCCAATTTACCTTGTAAAAATCTTATACGCTCTGCGTGAGGGCTCAAAACAGGAACTGATACAGTGAGCTGATCACACTCCTATCAGTGGGCTTTAATTATAAAATGATTTTTATTGCCGATACAATTTAATTAAGAGTGAAAATATTTTCAGCAGCAACAGCAACCTTTTTAATTTTCATTATTTTTTCCTGTACTAATTTCCACATACTCGGTTCGCAGAAGTACAACTCGGCTGTTCCTTTTGATTGTTCAAAGGTTTGATTTTTAATTACATTGCAGCACCTGGTCAGGCGTCTTCTATTCCTTCGAAAATAGTGAAGAAAATTATTACCGCTGTTCTGTGCTCATATTAACCATAATCAGCAGTAAATTTTATTTTAATGATGAATTTAAAATTGTTTGATTAATTATCGCTGATAAGGGAAATCCCGCAGTAGTTTCTAACTTAATCCTTTAAAAATCAGTCATAAAACTTGAGCATTTAGGTATACATCCTCCTTATCTCTATCGCACACGTACGCACACCGAAGTTGATAAGTAGCTTCACGCACCCATTTTTCGGAGTTGGGAGTATCATTATAATACAAATGCTTATCATTTCTATAAAGCAGTTAAATTTTAAAATTCATGAAGTGGTAATCCATCTTCGGTGCAATAAGCAGGAACGAATTTGCAATTAATAACTCATTAAATTGTAAATAGGTAGTTTAGATGGAAAAAATCCCATTCAGAAAATATTGCGGTAACGGACATTTATGATTCATGTAGAAACCTTTGAACAAAAAGGAGGAAAAAGAAACAGACTTTTATTCAACCAGCTAATTGATTCAAATAACAGGGCTTTTGTATGATAACGCTCCTCAATCTTATCTTGGTAGGTAGCCCTGTAGTGACGCCATTTGGGATGAAGGTGGTATAAAATAAAATGATAAGCAGTTTTTTGTTTTCAAAATTGGTTTTTAAAAACCGTTCTTATCTTTCTTCAGCAACTGAATCAAGTTCATGCGTAAATGAACAAGGGAGCAAAGTCTTCGGTTGAGAACTGTGGAAGCATTAAAAACTTATTATGATTCTACCGTAAAAGATCGTAAAATTGTTTGCTTCTTCCACCACCCTATTATAAGTGAGATCATTACATGAGAGAAAAACAACTTGCAGAAAACAGTAAAAAGCCCAGAAGTCCCTAAAAATGATTTAAGATACAATGACTTTTTTTTACAAAGATGGTGATGAAGAAACAAGCTTGTTTTCCCCTTACCAAATTCACTTTACACAAGTTTTCAAGAAAAAAAGTTAGATCCTTTCTGTGCTTGCAAAAAAAAATCTGTTTTTATTACCTTATCTCCACCCCATTTGTATTCATACGATGGAGACGGGTAAAATACTGGAAAAGTTTGAGTCTTTAATTTTTTCCCCTCTTCTTCTCGGAATTGGAGTTTATATCCCGTTCAAGGACATTTTATATCTCAAGTTGGCGGAGGAGCGCTTTATATTCATAAGGTGGGAGGGAGAAAGTCCTCATTCACTCTGGATAGATATTAGTTAAGAGAGTGATCCCTCCGATTTTGTTTTTTTATCTGAAGCTGAAGGTGACGATAAGTCTAAAACAAAGTGTGAACTTTTTGCGGGACCCCTTGTAAGTAATGTAGTGAAAGACATGGAGATCCCATTTATCATTCTGGGTTGATGTCGTCATCAGAATTGTTCGGAAGAGTTTGACTCTTTGAACTTTCATTATCCTTCCATTTTTTGTGGGGTTGAGAAGGAGGTGTCGAACAATTTGTTTTATCATATTGAAACGGCTAAACTTTCGGCTGATTAATTCATTTCTTGATTGAACATTGATCAGAGGTGATCATTCATATCGAAGGCTTAAATGATTTTTGGGAATGAGAAATGATAATAGCCCACGATAGTTCGAAGCTCAAACCTTCTACCTCTCATCCAACCCATTTTCCCAGTCTCCCTTTTATGATTTCCTCCAGCGTGTGTAGTTGTGCTGTGTGTGACAAATGATTATTAGAAAAGGAGAATTATTAATGGACATTAGTTTCTAGTGACAAGATCATGGGTTGGGTAATTCGAACATTTGTCTTCCGCCTTTGCCAGTTGCCGCCGCTAATAACATAACATAACATAACACCTAAACACCACCGGCAAACTGTGTGTAGGATCTTATACCATGAAATGAGACGATAAGGATGGCGATGATGATATGTCCGTGGTAGTAGAATTTCCTTCCCCAATCATCCTCCCATTTCCTCCTCCACACACACAACAGAAGAAAGAAAAACATGTCCTATACTTTGACTTCTCCCCATTGTGTGTTTTCGAGTGTGTAGGAGAAAACGATTCCAATCATTTGCCGCACTCGCTACACCGTCCCCATCATCATCACTTTCATCTTATTCGACAAAGTATGTTTTGTATATTTCGTCTTTTCCATTCATACAATCGGTATTTTGCAGAGTTTTGAGCTGTACCGTTTTCTTCGGAGGTACATACGTACGATGTAACTATCCGGGGCTCTCCAAAGACAAGTGGAATGGTAACTGCTCCGGAAGAAAATTATCGGGAAACGACCCACCGATAAAATATATTCAATCTTATGACACTTGGCACACTACACTCCTTAAAACTGATATAAAGTATTTTGGAGAATGGAAGAAAAATCGTTTTTTTTTCTCTCCCATGCCATAAGCCACACCGGCAAGCAATAGCCGTCGAATCTCCCAAATAGTAAAACCAAGTGTAAACGCGTGGACCCATACATCAAAGGGATAAAAATGGGAAAGCCGGTGAAATGGAATAAAATGAGATATTAGCTAGTCCACGCAAGGAAATATGCACATGGAAGCAGGTTGAGTTTACAGCACCTGCACTTATCCAATATAATATATAGCCTGGTGTTTAGGATAAGGCGAAAAGTTGGAAAAGAAAGTGAAAGTACGTGTTTTACTGTAGCATGGTAAGCTACTTGTATATTCTTCTGTTCTCACATGTGGGAACTCTAGTGTAATCCGAATGGAGGGGATATGATGCCACCCTTTTCCTCCAGGAATGGGAAAGGAGCTAACAGACGTTTCCCCAAGCTTTTGGATATATCGAAGGGGAAAGAGAAACGACCCGGTTCGGTTAGGTTTGGTGGCAACTTCTTGCAACGTGCCCGTAAGCTCCCAATCTAAAGGGAAAGCCATCCAATCTCATCATCGTCCTCATCCAAAGTTAAACTTGTTCCTCTTGACTTTGTATCGTATCGCATGGAAAGGGAAGAAAACTTTCCTTTATTATTATTATCGACAGAGAGTCAGTTGGAACAGCAACAAACAATCAGTGACTGTGTGTGGATCCCATTTTTATGCCCAGTTCTGGTCTGGTCTGGTGTGCTGGCTGATGGCTGATGTGAGTTGAGCTCCACATATGCCATATCATACCGGGCTGAAGATGAAGGAGGTAGAAAAGGAGAAAGGGAGAAAAATTCCGATTTTTTTTCCTCTCTTGGGCTGGCTAATATTCAGCAAATGATAATTTGATCGAGCCAAACTTGCCAACTGTTTCTGATGGATCGTTTCTCTCTTCTCTTTCAAATTGTTTTCCATTTGGTTGTTTTTGTGTAATATGTACCGAGAAAAATATTTTTCCCTTTGTCATGTCCTGTCGTGGTCTTTTCATTTTCCCTGGAAGTATGCGTAATATTTGAGCAAGCTGTTGTTGTTGTTTTTTCTCACTCTTGTTATGTGGAGTTGCTGGCTACATGGCTATCATATCGATAAACATTTTTTTCTTCCTGTTTATGGAAAAACATCAAAGTAATGTTTCGAGCAAATTGGTGTACTAATGTTTAGTTTCCGTACAAGAGTGAAAAAATAGTTTTTTTTTCTGTGGAGAAGGAAAAACTACATTTTTTTATTGTACTTTTACTCAACCTGACACATTTCAGTCATGCCATGTAATCATGTATCAATCATTTTCTGACAAATATGTTTGTCACAGGGGAAACAGATTGTAGCTGAGACATTTTTACTTTTACTCTTGATATTAAGTAATTGATTGCAGGTGGGGGGATGATGATGATGGCGATGTTGATGACAAAATAAATTCCAAGTTGGTTTTTCACATTCTGACATTTCGTCCATTTTCTGTCATGTATTGAGCCGGAAACAGCTGTGTCATCAGTTTTTCCTCTTGTGTTTTTGGAGAAATAATCGAGAGGGACATTAGGCGGACAAGGGATTACTTACCTGCTGAGGAGTGATCCCGATGATCGTGATGATGACAAATTTCTTACAGAAAAACTTGTGTTCTCTGCTCCACTAATATCAGCTCAACACAAATTTTCTAGTAATGGTCGGATATAATGTGGCTAAATGTTTGACATGTTTGCTGCGGTTGTGAAAAAAGCGAGCAGGGCTAACATAGCAGATTTCTCGATTTTTTCTCTAACTTTAGTACAGTAACCAGAATCCAGATATAAAGTCGGCATTTTTTTTTGTATTAAAGCTGGGCCTTTGTTTGAGTCTGGCTAAATTACAGTAATTTTCATCTCGACATGACTGCACATTAAACTGAAGCTATCATGAGACATGGAATGGAACGATCATGAGTTGGTTTGGAATATAGCCGTGCTTAGGTACGTACTCACGAAAGTATTAAAGCTTTTTTATGGACTCGTATCCTGTCTCGTGTGATAATTTGTTGAAGAGTTTAAACAACCGGAAGCCGCTAAGTTGAATGGAAAGGCTCATTGAAAGTAAGAGTTGTGACAAAAAATATGGACTGTAATCGAACTCGTTTTTTTGCCGAAAATAAGCTCTCACTCAGTAGAGAGATGGCAGAGATGAAGCTGCACATTTTGCTTATACCACACAAAACCTTGAATGGTTTTGAATGAAAAGGAGAGTGACTAGTGAGTACGCATTACAAGTGAGAAAAGAACTGCGGCAGTTCTTCAGACCCAACCAACCGAAGATCCCCTTTGGCTTTCAAAAAACGACAGCAAAAAATACTGACGAGTTATAATAGCCTGTCTTCCTCACAATGATCCACATTCACATTTAGAAGAAACGGAGATGATTGGTATTAGACCGTGGTCAATTTAATAAAGATTGTCGTAGTAAAAAAGTCGCGATGCGATGTACTTACGTCACTATTGTACAAATGAG
>JAQGAI010001783.1:0-13747 GCA_034696905.1 Lepidocyrtus violaceus
GGACCTCCCTGGATTTTTAACAAAATGATGCGGTGACCTAAACCAAGTTGACTTTTCTCATGAATCATGTCCTTGACAGACGACATGACAGAACAAGTTGAAGATGATCAATTTGATCTTGAAAGTTTTCAATTTAGCTTCGGGAGAAATGATTTATGTAACAAAAAGTTGCAAGCAAATTGAAACAAGGCGATTGATTGCTTGACAAGACACACCAAGAAAAATGATAAACCGGCGAATGGAGAGCTCTTCTTCATGGTACAAATTGGATTATTGGAAAATGAAATAAAAAACGTATCGTATAGTAATAGTAGGTCATTAAATTCGTCATAAGATAGGTAAATAGCCTTGCTCCAGTTTTCCCAAACTTCCTTTTTCCAGCAGCAGCGTGATATGATATTATGGCATGAGAATAAAACGGAAAAATACATAAACAATGGACAACAATGCGTGTATAACGGTCGGTTTTTTATCTCGGTCTCGGTGAGAGCTTTTAGCTCGCGCTCGAGCTCCCACAATAGGGTTCCGTGTTCCGTCGTAGTTACACAAGTTGTTTTTTTTTGTCCCACTGCACTGTTGTCGAACTGAAAAGGAGCAATAATGCAAAGTAGCGAATAAAAAAATCTGCAAAATATGACACAGCTCATATTTCTAGTTTTTGCACGTAATATATTTTCTTCTACGTCTTATGCATATTATGCCAAAATCATGCCTTTCAGTTTGTATTGTAACTTGTTTACTCTCTTCTCCTTTCATTTCATCCTTGCTCTTTTTCATGAGCTCCGTAAAAAGGACTCTCTGATGAAGTTGTTTTTGTAGAATTAGGATTTGCCCATCGTATTTATTCGCAACATGCAAAAATCTCTCATATATCGTCATTTACGTTGCCAATGCCAAGTATCTGAATAATTTGGCATATGTATGGGGAAAGGTGATTCATTTTGGTTTTCTTGGGTTACGCTACGCTATGTACTCTACTAGCAGCTTTTGTGCTGGACGGGATATGGACATGGACTCGGCTGGAGTGTATTTAGATGGAACTGGAACTCACACTTGGGAAACGTTTTCTGTTTTTCTCTTCCAAAGACAAGACAACCTTGCGTTCTGTTCTTTACAGCGATTTTATTGAGCTGTCGATGAGCAATATGCTTACAACAACTTAACAACAGATTAAATATTGATTTATAGGTCTTTTTATCGTTATCATATCATAGATATCATCATCATATCATCTATCTCCTTCTAAATTTTATTGGGATGACATCATCCTTCTTATCCCCATCTTTATTCATTGGTCGTACTTTACAGGGGATGGCATCATCGGATCACACCTTTTTTTGATTTTTTATGCTGGTGTGTATGCTCTCTTCAGTAAAGACTCTTCACCTTCTTTACCATACTACTTAAAATGAAGAAGATGTTGTTGATTTGGCTGTTTTCAACCAGATTTTTCCATAAAATCCTTTCTGGCTTATCTAAAATGGTGATTCCCAATTCACCCTCGTATCCCATGAATGGCAGGTTTGACTGTTGTTGGTTCGGTCTAGTCTGGTCCCGGTCACTGACGATGCTCTCTCTTACCAAAGATGATTACTTTGTCATCATGTCATGACCTCAACAACCGGTTACTCACATCATCCCATCGTTACTTTATGGCTAACCCTGAACCTGACGTCATGTCATAATCAGCTAAAGAATACTATTCGTATTTTTTGCGAAAGCTAAGTCTAAGTAAGTATGTCTAAGTACGCATGAATTTTTTTTTTCATACTTTATCTATTTCGAAAAACATATTTATTCTCGAAATACGTTTAATGACCCGTAAGACTAATGCTGTTTTCCTAGAAATATATAGTTTTAATGGACGATTTAAAAATGCTAAACACTGCTAATTAATAAATCAAGATCAGTTCCGATGAGGTCAATAGACAAAATTTTGGCTTCGCATTAGATTCATAAAAATTGAAAAATGTTTCCATTTTTATTGCCCCTAAAAGGTATGCATGTCTCCCTTTAAATTACCACCCACTCAGCTCTATTGCATTCAGTCAATTTCGAATAAAAAAATCATTCAGTTGGTCAGTGGGCAATTAAAACAATTTGGAGTAATTATAAATTAATGTTTAAAATAAACTGATTTATTTATGAGTTTTTTTCCTTTATGAGGTAGAGAGCTGAAAATGAGGCAGTGCATTTTGGAGTTGCATTTTGCATTTTTCTGCAATAACCCAACGCACTCACTAACCTCACCCCATCAATTAGGTTCAGCGTTTTTTTACTGGTAAGGAGATGCTTAGGTAATTAAAGGTAGTTTAGTGTTAAGGAAAAAATTCAACGAATTATTTAATTCCGATTCAAAAAATTGATTACAGCAGAACAAATTCGAATTATTGCTGCTTTTGCGTTTGCGAAATCTGTAGAATATGATGAGGAACAAGCTCGAGCTTATATTCTAAAACCAAGCAATATGATCAAGCGTGGATTCTGCATGTGTGTGGTATATCATATCGGCATGTCTGTTTCGGTGTGAGCGAGATTTTTACACAGATTTTTGCTAGAAGAACAATGAGCAATTTAAGAGATAAAGGATTCCGCAGAGGAATGCAAACAATTATGCACACATGTTTAACTCATTGTTAGATTTAAGGTTTACCATAATTTCGAGGTTTGCATTTAAGCCTTGTGTACAACTCTTTACGAATATGTGCACTTACGTTACTTGCTCATGTTCGTATAAAATAGTCCGTCTTCAGTTTCGTTTGGTTTTTTAAAGTTTGCTGCAATCCATAATCCCAACACAATGCTGTTGTTCGTTAGTCCTCTTATTAAATTACAAATGGCTATGCAAAATGCATTGGCTTGTTTTATATTAAAATTGGATATGGATTATATTGAAGCTTCTTGTTCCAATCCTGATTCTGTGTCTGATTTGATTTCATTCATGTTTCCTCTCTCTCTCAAGCATATACAAAAGACAAATCTCCAATATCTACCCACCCACATCAATCTTTTCCTTATACTTCAGATTTCAGTCTCAATAACTTGTGAAAAAGCAATTCAAAACTCATGTACGGTGCAATAGGCCACTTATTGAAAGGCTCGAGGGGTAGAAAGCTCGAAGCCTGGGCTGAACATGACGTGTTAACAGGCTTTAATTGCCGAGTTGAGATTTTTCTTCAATGAAAAATAAACCATTTATAAATTATAATATAATGAATGAATGAATTTTCTTCAGCTTTCAACATAAATCTTTTGTACTTTGTCCATTTCATTGTTTTCAACCCAAAAATGAAATAATACAATTTGATTTGATTCGATATATGAGTTTCTTTCGATCCACTTTAAAACGTTGATGTACTTTATTTTTCAATCATGCCTAGCCATAAAGGTTTTTTTCTGAGAAATAAACTGCCTTAAACTTGGCTGTAAGTATATTATTATCAGCTATTATCATTTAATTAAACTAATTCTTGATTGTACATGCTTGCTTAAATCAAAATCTCCGCACATTTATTTATTGGCAATTCATATTCTTAGGTTTTGAAAACGTACGAGACTGATAATTACTGCTTAGGGAGTCAAGGGGGGCAGTCTGAACATATCAGCAACAGCAACCCTCCCATTATCTGATCAACGGTTTTAATTGATAGTTAAATTAATCATCTACAGCTCATTAACTGCTAATTGACATTGCTTACTTTGTTATTGGAAAGAAAAATTGCTTAACCAATTTTTCACTTTGTTGCTTTCAACTCAACAAAGCAAAGCAGGAAAACAAAATATTTTTTAGGACAGTGACTTCATGACTTGCTGTAGGTTCTCGATCTGTTCCTGAACTTGAACGAAAAAGGTAGGCCTTGATTATTGCCATTTACCTTTAAAATATACTGTACAACAGGGGCAAAATTATACGAAACTGCTACTGCTACTTTGCTTACTCACATCGGATCAATGGCTATCAATATCAATGTCAAATACAAATTAAAACTACATTTGCGACAAAATGACTTTTTAAAAATGTCATGAAAATCTCGTCTAATTCTGGTTCAACCACAAAAAATGTCAACTTGTTCAGTTTTTTAATTTCTCTTTTGAACAATTAATAATGCCGTTTTGCAAGAAATTGAATGAAGGAACACGTCGTTTATCGCCAGTTGGATTCGAATGGAGTGTGAGCAGTAAAAGGGAAAATTCCAAAGTCAAGTTCAACTTGAAAAAAATTGTTATCGCTGAGAAATTATAAAAAACATTTTTAGACTTAGGTATGGTATAAGTAACTGCCCATGAGTGACCCAATTACCTGGTGAACCTGACCAGAATTTCTGCCTGGCAAGCCAAACAAACCCAGATAATGTTGTACAGATGAATATATGTTAAAAAATCTAAAATAATATTTCATGACTTTCAGTCTTCATGAGTCAGTCAGTCAAGCATATTCGTACAGACACATATGTACATGACCAGAGAAAAGCCAAACCAGAGAGCCGGCTTTTTCCACTAACTGAAGATGAATGAGCGTAGTCGTCAGCTTTTTCAGACAGATTTTTTGCCTAGGTCATTTATTATGCCGCATCTGCCACTATTCTTCTTTTTTTTCCTTTACGTCAAGGTGAATGGCAGAAGCAGCAAACATTTTGCCGAGCCACACTTGTAACCATCACCTAAATCAGAAAAGCATGTAAAGAGCTACCACTACCAATATCTCATTTTATTCGTAAGCCATTAAGCAACGCATTAAAATTTACATTTATAATGATGAAGTTAGCGTAAGCTGAAGCTGGTTATTTGCTGCTGCTGCTGTTCTGTGTAAAATATCATCTTTGTTATGGTAAATAAGTTTACGAAAAATCAAAAATCTGCAGGTTGTAAGTGCAGTTTGGTAAACCAAAAACCAACTAACTTCGACTTCAATTCAAGATCATAACTTAAACTTGAACTGTCTTATTATCACTTGCCATTGCCTTATTCCTATTCCTAGTGTGCAAGGCTATATACAAATTGCAAAAGGGAATTCAGACCCATTTTATTTCAGCCGTCAACTTGAGGTCTGTTTCATCATCAAACCATGCCAAGTGTAAATAATAACTTAATAACAAAAAAACAACAATAACATTGAGGTAGATATTGCTAGATAATGTAGTTCAATGCTACTTTGCTTGTAGAGGGACAGCGGATATTATGGCGAATTGTTCCTTGATTATTTACACTAAATAAATTTAATAGGAGTGTTGCCTGCAAACTCAAGATTTATTTTTCATTTTGTTTTTAATCCATCACGAAACCAACAATCAGAAAGACGGAGCAAACTAAACAATTAAGAAGGTAGACAGTATAGTCTTCATACCTGCAACTCAATACCTTTAGATTAGATATCTCCATTTTCTTAATCTTGAAGCGCCAGGCAGTATATGTAAATAAATCTTCTAACAGTTAAAAACTATACTATACTATGATTACAATAACACGCTAATTCTCATGCAACCTTAGCTTATCTTACCTTGACTGTGCTGGTGGTAACGATAAGAAAAAATATGGTCTGTTGCAGAAAGAGCAGAAATTGATAAATCTCAATGTTCCCCATGTTCATCTTTCCAAGTGGTTAGAAGCTACCTGAAACCTGAGCAAGTAAAAAATCCTTTGCACATATAACATCGAGAATGGTAAAGCAACGGAAGCCCAAAAATCCATTTTAGAGTTGAAATATACCATGTTGCAAATTATTTATTTATGGTATGCTAGATTAGATACAAAACCAACGGACCAACATAATAATGCCGGCCGCGGCCCAAGACTGAAATACGAAAGGTGCTAGAGCAAAAAAAAAGAAACTTCTTCCCTCTTTTCATACTTACGAGTATGCATAGGCAAATTTATCTCTTTCAGTTGTGTTAGGTATGTTGTAGGAATTACCTCTAAACCATGTTTTCTTTTCCTGTTTTCTTTCCCTTCCAACGACTGCTTTTTTCTTGAAGTTACTTGGTTTGTTGTAAATGTTATTTGCTACAATGTGGGCTCTCATCAGGTGGAACAGAAATTGTACCGGTAACTACTGCAAAGACTATATATACCACCAACATAGGTATACCATACCAACGGTATATCTGGAGGAGTGAAGATACTGATGCTGATGATGCAAAGAAACGATAGCAAGCCCTATCAAATGAATTATATAGGTATATAGATGGGAAAATTTCCTAGTTTTTACTGACTCAATCAAGTTGAAGTTGAGAAAGACGGTTGAGAACTGCGGTTTCTCCGTTGATAGAAGTGTAAATAAAATTCTTCAGAGAATACATATCCTCATCTTACGAGTTGCGGATGCGGTGCATGATAGGGGTGAAGAAAGATATAATGCTGATCATTAACTCTAAATATTTTATGTATTCGTTCGTACTTCGTACTCCACCCTACCTCACCAAAGCAAAACTGCCAAACTTTGTGAAAGAAACAGCAAAGGTTTATATTTCATGTAGCGTGTCCTTTTGTTTTCCCTGTTTTTGTACCGGATACTTTCCTCATCCAGAAAGTTTGGCGGAAGGGAACTTCCGTCCGCTCCTGTCTATTCTTTGTTTAATATTATGTGACAATGGCATAATATTATGATTTATTTGGCAAGCAAACAACCTTTGACATTACAAACGATGCCGAAAGATAAAGGTGCATTTCTATCCTATAGCTTGGGTGAGAAAGTCATCCTGCATTTCTCTTCTCCATTCATTCATACTGCTATTTTTTTACATGAAGATGCGGCTTCAATAACCAGCTTTCCAAACATTTACCTTCGGAACGTTTCTCGTTTGACTGGATCTATTAATAGCTCATCAAAACTCATCCTCACCAATCATCAATTGAATTCAACAATGAGACGGGCTTTAAAAGGATAATTCTTGACATGAAGAAGTGGTCATCATCCAAATCATCAATATTATCATATCACCAATCATCATCTCAACTCAACCCGTCAAAACCGGCATTAGCTATTTAATGAAAGTGAATTGATTTTTTTCTTCAGCCCAGGATGAATGAATACCAGTTCTGTTCTGTCTTCTCTAGAAAAAGTGGACTCGACTTAAACTATTTTAAATTCATTCTTGTTTCAGTTTTTGTTCCGTAACCTAGTTTAAAGGAAGAGAGCGTGCATCATGTATATGTATGTATCTGGTACATGTGTATTATTTATGTCTGTCTGTATGCAAAACACTGCCAACAAACAATGTTATTGTTACAGGGGATTTGTGTAAAAATGTCATTCATTTTTTCCTACTATTATAACCAGTATTCCTTATTATTCCCACCTGGTCTATCATCACAACAACACCTCATATCAGCAACGTCATCATAATTATGAATGAAACAAGTTTTAAACCTGCTTTACTGACTCGATGACTGAACTGAGCATTGGCGAAGACGTGCAAACAATGTGTTTGCTGTAAGGACGTTCATTGCTATTGTTGTTGATGTTGCCTCATCAATATTACTTCCTTCCAACTTCCTCTTTTACTTTCCTTTTCTAGGCAAACAAGTGAAGTGAGCAGCCATAGTCATAGATAGGCATATTCAGCGTCAGTGGCATATTTGGAAAGCTCAAGTACAGCATCAGCATTATCGTCAATCCGTATCAACGCTTAAGCAAAAGGAGTTAAGTTACTTTGAAGTGGATAATTTTATTGAAATTAAAAGTATGTAGCATATCATTTAAATCAATTTTAAAAATGGAGGAAAAACATTCCTAAAAAGGAAGAACATTGAGCTGAGCTTTATTGTCTACCGCAACTTATCAACTTGATCAATGAAATGTCCTTCCACATACTTAACAGCACACGGGAAGGGAATATGCTTATTTTTTTATTTCATGGCTCTTTTCCTTATTAGTGCATGAACAAGACTTTTATTACATGACTATGAGATGTCAATAATGTTGCTAGAAAAAAGCTCTGCATTTTTGCATTCTCATCAATAAACAGGGTAAAAACTTCATCGTGATCTTTTTCCTTTTCCCATTCATTCTGGGATTATAAGCACCGTTCATTTGACATCATTCGGATCATTCATATCATCCAGGGATTTTTATACTTTACGATTCTAAGCACAACTTTTTGTTTTCCTCAATTTAAATTGTATACTATTTTTTTAAACATGATTATGTCACAGGCAATATAAACTATTGAAGAATCAACTTTAGTAGGGAAGGGTAGTAATTGAAAATACATTCCGTGCCTTGTCGGTTGGTTGTCGATTTAATTAAATGAATCATCATTATTATTTACGTGCTGCGGTATAAGTGGAGTTACCGAGAGCAAAAAGCCTTCTTGGTTCATGATTCATTCATGCCAACTTGCTATTGCCGGCATCATGCATGCTTAAATAATAACTCACTTTAACAGTCAGCAGTGCAGTAAACGTCCCAAGTGATTAAAACTTTAACGATGACGACATACATACATACGCCATCGTTTAAATAAAAAGCGACAGTAGAAGTAAAGGTGACTAATTAACTGTTGTAAGGAATAGTACGTACTACGTACTGTGAGTCATTTTTAGCAGCAGTGCAGATCAGAAGACTCACTCAGGTACATATTATTGACTTCTTGATTTCTTCGACCTTTCTGCTACTACTGACTAAGATTTTTGCATCGATTAGTAATGAGGCGGCGTAAACCTCGAATTGATTGCAGCCATATCCCCCGTCTGCATTTATATTTATTTATCTGTCGATTTACGTATAAATTATACCATATAAAGTAGTTGCCAACTGCTACATGCAGTGAACTTGCCTGATTATGCGATGATAATGATAAAAACTTCTAGACTGTAGACATGTTAGAATTTACTCGGATATGATAAGCAATACCACATTGAGGGATCTTTTTTACTGACAATTGTTTACTTTTTACTTTACTGGTTTAATCATACATTGTTCACGGCTTCATGTAACTCCTTCCGGTTTCTTTTTCTCTTAATTCTAAAATGAAATGTGATGAATTTGAAATCATTTAATCTGAAAATATATATCAAATGTTCTACGAATTTGTTTGAAGGTATCTGCTTATTGGTGCATGAGAGAAGGTAAACGACAAGCCAATATATTCAAAAGATGCAAAATGACACATACGTAATTTAACCATGCTCATATTTGGTAATGAACCTTCTTCATTTTAATGACAGTGATCATCCTAAAATTCCCTCTATTTCCATTCATCCATGCCATGTCCTGATGAGATAGGAAACGAAGCACAAATTTTAGTTGTTTGTACATATTGCAATGTGCCAACCATATCGTTGTCAAACGAAACAGGAGACACTTCCAAAATGTGATTAGAGCAAACATGCCGTGCAGATTGTAGATGCACACGAGCTGACATTCGAGCTACGGGAATCGAAAGGAATGAGCAATGAGCAAACTACAAAACATAAAAAATATAGAATAAACACGGCCTTTTACGTAACTTTTGCTGATGTCACACACTCGTCCTATTATGTTCTATTCTAGTCCTAGTCTAGTAGGAATGGGTGAACGCTTCCATGCATAATATCGGATTTGATAAGTTGACATTCAACAGAAAAGAGTGGACAAATAAGTAAGGTTTTTCTTTTTTTAACACTTGTTCCTTCATGCATATCATGATTCCTAAATTAGGCTTGACTAGAGCTGATTTTGATTCTCCCGATACGAACATTGTTGTGGCAAGGCAATATCTGTAACAAATATAGAGTGAGTGAGTGAGTGAGCTGAATAGAATGAGTTCTAAACATAATGACGTGATCTAATCTAGCTCTCTACACACTCACATCCCCTCAAAGCCAACAATATACGGGGGGAAAAGACAAGACAAAAATTGCTATCACAGATGCTGCCATCAGATCAGAGCAGAGTTGCTAAAATAACCACTTTTCCATTTCTATTTCAGCTCCGTATTTTTCCCTTCTTTACTCTGTAATCAACATCCTTTTATGAGCTAATAGCCTGTGTGTGTGTGGCATGCGTATGGTTGACGTGGCGTGATATATGAAAATGACAATGAGTAATGGCCGAGGGGATATAGTAGTAATATTATCATCGGGATTATAGTTCATGTAAGACCATAGAATTACACTGCTCATGGAAAATTTCACTATTTAAATGTTAGGAAGGACTCTGTGGGGGATTATTATTGCTATAATATGGAGCGTGAAAATGTTATCCCATTCTTAAACTGTTTATGTCTCATCTCGAATGTAACTCTCCTCGAATGTCTATTGCTCCGTTTGTGTTCATTTGTGAAGACGGGAAAGGACATGATCCATGATCTAATCTCACTCTCGTTTTCCTTTGATGGCTTACTTTTCCTTCCTACACTAAAATCTCTCTAGTTAATAATGTGTATTTAACACTTATCTAATCGTTAGGAAGGGTAGGACGAAAGGCTCGACTAGAATGAGATAAATTATTTTGCGAAGAAAATTCGTCTAACCTACAAAACTCATTCATTCCATATCGCGTGCATACGCAAGCAAGTACGAAAGCATAAATAATCATTAGTATTAGTCATTATTAGTTTCTAGCACCTTTGCTCTTTCCCCTGTTTGCTGCACTATCTTATCGACAAGTGTTGCATGATCATGTACATATGACTTGACAAAGGCTGTTCGGGATCTAAAAAACAAACGTGCTTGATGGGGTTTCCTTATCAAATACCATTTGCTCAGTAAAACTTCTAGCAGCTTCCAGGGAATTGAATGATGCGTTCGTCCAAAGAACCCTGGACGGTTGAATATCGAATTATGAAACCCAAAGACAGTGACTTTCTTGATGATTTCTTTCGTCTGAAGGAAAATGAAGCAATTTGTTTCGGTTATGCAGTTATTTTGTAAAATCCACTTACGTATTGGCCATGAAGTAATGTTTCAATTTAAAAAAGATCCAAGATCTTAACGGAAACTGCTTTTTCATAAAGGCAAGTAAGTCAAGTCTTGACTAGTAAGAAAACTGCTTTCAAAGCAACTAATGAAAGAAAAAGTATGAAACTAGAGCAGAAAGACCATGCACAGAATTGCACTCAAGCTCCCTTCCCCTGTCCATTTTAATTTAATATTTCTTAATTAATTAAATTAGCCTCTTCTCAGGGAAAAAGCCATGGACCATATACATTGTATCTCAATTTGGAAAGACACAGAAGTTGACATTGGTCTACTTGCGACATCATCTCATTCGTACCATTTTTCCTCTCAACGCAATTCTTCTCTTTCTTGTCCAGTGAGAAACACGTCATTCCAGTTCCACATAGCCTACAATAGATAGTCCTTGTTCTTGGATTCCTCCAACTTACAACGTTTCTTCAACCCTCTTTATATGGCTCTTTCCATGTTCTCATCTCATCGCATGACTCACTCATCCCTACATTTCTGTTGATGATCTGATGATATTTTTTTGTAAACAGAGTGAAGCAATGCATCTGCCCATCTCAGAAAAGTAACTTGAGCCGGCTGCCGCTCCAGAGCGGAAAAGTGGACTGTTGCAAATCCATTACAATGGCATTATTTCGCCATCACCCTGCAAAGAAGCTGATGACGACATGCACGCCAAACATGAGCAAAAATGTAGAAGGTTACGGAAAACTAGTGGAAAATTAGGTACAGACAGGGATAATGGAAAAGCAATTTTAGATAGCGGTTGTCGGCTCTGCTCTAGAGTAATGATAATGATGACGAGGGCTTGATTACGCCAAATTTGTTCCGTACTACTAGAAGGGATTTTGTTAAATTGAAGTTTGTTTTGTAGCAGGTTTGCTCTTAAATTACATGATAATGATGAACAAGAGGATGATCCTAGCAAACTGCCAAACAGATTAAATTGCATCATGTACATCATTTTGTACTACACAAACAAAACATTGCATTGCTCCCTCACGTCCAAAAGTATGTAACACAGCCTGAGGTATAATAATATTGAAATCAAAAGTGAGCTCGAGTTTGGGCTTAAACCCAGCCCAAACTCAGGAATAGATACGAACGTGACCCACATTTCACATGAGCAAAAATGAGTAAATGAAGGCGTGTACTGAAACTGCTTGCTTGTTAATTTTGAATTGGATTACATTCGAGATTCAAGTTACGAGATTAAAGGTCGGGCGTGATTTGATATGAAAAGAATTGAGTTTTTTTTTGACAGAGATTTTTGCTAGGATGGAATTACATAGTTTATCGAATACTTTGCTGTAAATATTTCAGCTTCCACTAGTTCGTGTTCAGATGCTTGGGACTGGACAGGCTTGTTTTGTTGCTGTTTGAAAGGGTTGGACTAATTCAACACTTTCGCTTGATCATGCAGATCATTTCCGATACGCTCTGGAATTAACGCGAGACAACAAAAGAGAAACTGGCGAAAAGCGGCTGAAATTAACTGAAATTAATGGTATAGCCGTATGTCTTCGAAGAATGTATCAAAGACCCGAAAAGAGATTTTTGCATTGATGATTGAAGGTAAATTATTCATCAGCATGTCATCTTGAATGTGTCCGTGACACATATTTTTAATGAATTAAAATAAGCATCAAATATTTTATGGGGAGGTAAAGCTGATTTTATTATTGCTGAAGGAGATAATGAACAAAAGGTCCATGCTTTTAATATATGGCTTGTTTGCATACGATTGATAATTGTCCATTATCGCGTGATTAGTTTAGTAAATGTCAAGGTATGAGGAAGATATTTTCTTCTCAAAATGGAACAGGAGGCAAGTAAAAAGACGTAATCATGAGAAGAAATTCTGTATAATTATATCAACATTTAATATTCCGATAAAAATCAAATTCTTTTGTTCATTCATGTTTCATTTCTTTCGTTTTTCCCATTCTATCCGCCTTGTTCTCCTGCCTGACGTGACGGATTAAAAATGCAACGGTATGCCAAGAAGATATCAAAAAAGATAATTAAAATTATTATTATCCATCTGATGAATTGGCAAGGCCCCATATACTTACATATCACGCACGTCAAATATCATGAGTAACTTTGAAGGGGAAAAGCAGAAACAAATGCAATTTATATGCAACTTAAATCATCTCAACTTTCTTTATAGTTTTACTTTCATCGCTTCAGAAAAATTAAAAAGTGAGGGCACGTAGACAAATAGAAGGGTGTAGAAAGACAAAGTAGAATAAAAATAATAATTTTTGCAAAAAAAAGAAGTAAATTGCATAGCCACCTATGCACTTTCTTGAAAAAAAAATGTACACCATGTGGGGACTCACTGAATAAACTCATTAAATTATATATGCTGTGCCATCACTCTATTAATAATTATTACTGCATAAAAAATGAAATTATTTAATCATAATCATAAAATTGATTGTGACGCGGTGGAATCCAAAAAGGATGAAAGGGAAAACGACTTGACTTCTTTTCAAACAAAATAGCAGTCTTTAAATTGACTTGTTTCGCGTAATATTTTAACATTATTATAATCAACACAAAATGGAGTATTTATTTTTCAAGAAAAAAGTGAAAACTAAACGCTTACACAAATGCTTACTGAAAGACATTCATTTTCATTACGTACGTGTGAGGTGGTGAACAAAGAGTTTTAAAAAGCTGCGTTAACTATCATTTTTCTGAAGCCTTTCAAGACATTAGATACGATACGATACAGTAGATGTGCCATGCCATGCTTATATCATTTCGATATCAAGCAATCTTCAATCTGATTTTATTCGCGTTCGAGTGAATTGGTTTACGATTTTTGCCGTTTTGGCTTCATATCAAATTGAAT
>JAQGAI010001784.1:0-13745 GCA_034696905.1 Lepidocyrtus violaceus
TGGTCGATTTTTTTTGGAAAGCATAATTTTTAAACATTATATTGGATCCATCCTCATCTGTTGTCTGTTATCATCATCTTCTTTTTCCATTTTAACAAGCTTTTCTAACCTTTTGGAAGATGGGTCACTTGTCAGTCAGTCGGTCGGGGCATTACCCTTTTTTGATGCATTTAACGAATGAAAGGATTGAGAAGAAAAAAGAAGTTAGTAGGATGATGTGGATCTCTCTCCCCATCTCTTACACACTTGTCATATTGTTTCAATTTTATATTGCTTCCTTATTCTCATTCTTTCCTTTTTTTTAATACAGCGGATTCCACATTTCTGAATTAGACTGATGCTTCGATCAGCATACTTTTTATTATTAATTTACTTAATTTTGCTTCATCCTAGTCTGGCTCCGTGCCGTGTTGTGAAATGGAGAATTTGTCTATGTAAGCATAGTCTATCATAGTCATAGCATATCGATCGTGGAAGATAATGTGATGAGATGAGTAATAAAAAGGAGCTTAAAATGAAAAATGTTTAATATTTTTTTATGTGAACAAGCCCAATAATTTATACGTTGCATGCGCTTTACCCAGTAACTCCATCATAAAATGGTTTTCATTTTTTATCAATGAAATGAAAAGTAGTCGTAGTCAAACGTAATGAATACAACAGGCAACCTAATTTGCAGGAGCGGCGGATCTCCTGGACGCAACCCGGGTGAAGGATGTACCTCTCGGGGTGGCGAAAACGGAGGGGATGTGTAAGCGGAGGGTGACCACAGCGGTGGATGAATTGGATGAGGAGGCTGTCCTTGCCGCTTTGACTACCAATGCCGATCTACTTTCATCCTCAAATAGATCAGCAATTGAGACTGTGGAGGATTCAGCGTACGCCCTTTCACAAAGGGCGATATTGTCTGTGAACACGGGACAAATATTTCCGGAAGGGTTTCCAGTCGACTTCTCAATCATTTCTACGTTCAAGCCGGTGGCGGACTACTCCTCGGTTTTGTTTTCCGTTTATAATGATGCTGGGGATGAGCAGTTGGCTTTGGAGATTGACGATCGGATTATACTTGTTTATCAGGTTGACAATTTGTGGCAATGGCATCATAAATTAATTTTAGATCTAGGGTCGGTCTTTTAATTGCTTTTTAATTTTTTAAATGCTTTAGGATAATGAGATGGAAGAAGCGGAGCGTGTGGTATTTGATGAGACAATAAATGATGGAAGGTTCGGATAATTTATCGTTATTTTACATTAAATCGGGATGCATTTTGGTTTGTTGACAGTGCGTTGACCACTTTTTTTAAATTATTAATGCAGATGGCATCGTCTCGGAATCGCAGTGAAAGGCGACACGGCCACCCTCATCCTGGACTGTGTGGAGAAGGAAACCTTGACCCTGAACCGATCTCTTGAATCCAATCCAGCCAATACAGGCGTGTTCTTGGTAGGCCAGAGACTCCTGGACGATGCCATTTTCACAGGGGACATTCAGCAAATGCTTATCCTTCCAGGACCTGAACACGCTTATGAAGTTTGCGCAACATTTATGCCCGGCTGTAACCGTCCATTGCCTCTGCTGCGATCCGAAGATGAGTTTGCTAGTTCGCAGCTGCTGTTTGGGGGAAATTATGAAGATACTTTTGCAAACTCGTCGGTTGAAGGGGACTTTGGAAACAATCCGATCGTGAGCAATAATCCGAACATTCAGATTTTGAGAGGACCACCTGGACCTAGAGGATACACGGGAGTGCCAGGGCCACAGGGTGATAAAGGAGACAAGGGAGAGAAAGGAAGGGAGGGATTGGGTGGGACGCCGGGTATTCAAGGACCTCCTGGACATATATTCATGATTCCGGTAATAAATGTTTTGACTTCGTAATAATGATTCTGAAGAACTTCACATTTACGTAAATTAACAAACAATTTAAAAACCTTTAGCTGTCCTCTCCAACAAGTGGCGGTGGAGGTTCAGGCGGTTCGAAGGCCAAGGGACCGGATGTTGCTGCAGAATCGTTACGTGCCATGCTTGCTCAACACATGGTAAAGTTTTGCTTGTTCCCGTTACGTAAATCATTTGACAATTTTTCATAAGGAACATTGCTTGCTGAGTAATAATTATTGTTCTGATTAATTAGATGGCCATGAAAGGCCCGCCTGGACCGATGGGTTTGACTGGTGTTCCTGGAACGGTTGGTCCATCTGGACCGGATGGTAGCAAGGGAGAAATGGGTGAGATGGGAGAACCCGGACCGAGAGGTCACAGGGGACCCATCGGTCCGCCTGGTAGGGATGGAAGAAGAGGGAGGGCTGGACGGGATGGAGAGCGGGGAATGACTGGTCCACCAGGTAGGAAGGGCGGAGAATAATTATAAAAGGTGTCCCTTCTGTCTAGCTTGTCTACAAATCTATGAATTTTATTAGGGGAAAAGGGCGAGCAAGGCGGACAAGGAGTTCCAGGGATGCCAGGTGACAAGGGTGATCGTGGAGAGAAAGGGGCACCGGGGGAGAAGGGAATGCCAGGGCATGAGGGACCACAAGGAGAAGAAGGTGCTCCGGGCATGCCAGGTCAAGGCGGAGAAATGGTAAAAAGAAAATCTTTAAAAATAAATCTTTCAAATTATGTTAAGGCATTTTAAAAGTTTGTTCTTTTTGGTTTTTTGACAGGGTCCGAGAGGCTTCCCCGGTCCAAGAGGTTTCCCAGGTTTAACAGGACCCCCAGGAATTCCGGGTTCGGAAGGGCCTCCGGGTGGAAAAGGAAACATGGGCCCGCCCGGACAAGCCGGACCTCCTGGACAAACTGGTCAAGGCGGACCTATAGGATCCCCCGGACCACAAGGACAACTTGGTCCAATAGGCCCACCCGGTCCACAAGGAAAACCCGGCAGTCCTGGCCTGCCTGGAGCGGATGGAATGCCTGGGCATAATGGAAATCCTGGAGTACCCGGACCTAAGGGAGATCAAGGACATAAGGGACCTGGGGTATGATAATCAAACTTTTAACTCCAAAATACATTCTGTTCTTTTTTTATAATTTCATGAGCCACGCCACAGCACAGTCTGAATTCATACCAGAAGCCATCCCATGCATAAAGCATAACTTGAGCTTGACTTTGTTCTCATTTCAAAGCTCAACCTCAATATATTCATTTACAAAGAACCATTGAAATTAGAATTTGAAATGGCTTGGCGCGTACTCTCATCCTATGTGCTTTTCTACCAAAAATATTATGCAATGAACATGAATGCTTTTACTAGCAGTACAAACTACGTACAGAAAAAGCGTTCTAATTTTTTAAACAAAATACGAAAAGTGAATTTTATTTAGTTCAGTTTCAGTCATTCATGCAATTAACTTGCATTTTTAATTGGTTTGCACCACTTGTGCCGTTGTTTTACCCATAATCACCATCCATTCATTCACGGACTCATTCATAAAGTGAAGTAGTGAAGATCCATTCATTCAAGGAATAAATTGGAAATGGAAGTGACGTTGACGAGTCAAACCCTCAATTCTGTTCAACATTTAAAGTGTTACAATTAAAGAAGGTTTACATTAGTTGGTGGGATTTGTATGGAACAAACTGTGACACATTTTCGATAAGTTTTTCGCTAAAGAATTAATAGCGAATTCAAAGTATTTGTTAGTGCTGTCATTGTTGATGGTGATTTGATTATTATCACCAATCACTTGTTCATTGTTATTGGAGTCAGCTTCCAACAGCCCTTGCCACCAGGAAGGTACATCCGGTTTCAGCAGTTGAAGGTAACTGGAGTATATTAGGTGTATGTTTGATTACATTTATATTTTGTTAAAGCTGGATTTAGATTAACTTTGCTCATCACATCACTCATTGCTTGTTGTTTAATTTCCCAACTAGATGAACGCCAATGTTTCAAGAAGAATCTTCGGGATTTTCTTGCGACAGTCTACTTCCTCGTTAATTCACCGAAGTTACTCTGTCAGAAGTCAGCTATGTTATGTCGTCGGACAATCTGGAATCGGAAGCCACGCTTCTTACACCGGTATTGTGAATTCTCGGCGATTCCAAAGCAGTAGCACTGCCTCTCCTAAACCAAGTGAGCAGAATGAGGCTAGGAACAAATTCTCAGTTGACCTTGGTGAGCTGCAAAGTGAATTAGCTTATGCACCTCCCCGTGCTCTAAGTCGTAACCTGTTGGATATCTGGGTGGAGAAGCTACACTCAATTGCGAACTCCTCTCCTTCCGGTGTTAACGATCTTATTGAAGCTGATTTGAACTGGAACGGGCTACTCCTTCATTTGCACAAGATGGATCGGCTAATTACCAAATCCAATTTCGGAGGGATCGTCATGAACTATTGTCTGAAACATAACAGCTATGCCGTTGCTCAAAACTACCTCCTTTGGAATCCAAGCCCATCCACCTCCACGCTGACATTGTTTATGAGACTGTGCACAGACAATTTTGACCTCTGCGGGGGCGAAGAACGCCTCGTTCAGATCTATGAAAAAGTCAAAGCAAAAACAAAAAACGTTTGGGACCTGGACAGTGGAGAAAGGATGATTGTTGGGATTTGCAAAACCAGACTATGGAAGGAATCCTTCCAAATCTTGGAGTCAATGATGGTCGGAGGTCGTCCTAGCATGTTTCCTATAGGCCAAATAATCGTTGCTGCTTTTCATAATGGAGAAGCTGACCTAGCATGGTCAATGTTGAAGGAGAATGGTCACAAATATTTACCGGATGAACCGTTCATTGCGTGGCTTCAAACCTGCGAGCCAAACGAAGATAGCATGAAGAAATTGCTGGAGTTTATGGATATCCACGAACAATACGGAACGGATAACCTTGTCACTGCAATAATAGAATATTTCGAGAAGACGCTGGGGTACAAGGCAAAAAATACAAGTCTGAAAAAGGGTGGAATAACTGGAGTCCAGTGCTCGTCCTGTCGTAGTCCTATCAAGTCTTCGGAGTTAACACCCGAAGAGTTCACATTACTTCAGGAGCACTTCCTTACTCGGGTTTTGGAGTCGCAAGATCTCTTTTATAATACGACACCGGCGGAACTTGAAGCTTACAAGAAGTTTGTCGATGAGAGTGCTCCCTTCGACTACGTCGTGGATGGACTCAATGTTGCATTTTCTCGGGGGCCAGCAGGGAATCCTGCGTACTGTTTGAAGGAGGTTGCCTTGCATTTGAACAAACTGAGGGCGAAGATTCTTATTATTGGAAGGAAGCATATGTTGGAGTGGCCTGTGAAGTACATGAATCACGTAAGACGGATGTCCCGCTTCTACCCAATCAACAATGAATCCGAAGACGACCCCTTCATGATTTGGGCAACGTTAAAGAGTGGCCCGAACTGCAAGTTCATCTCCAAGGATTTGCTGAGGAATCATTCGTTCAGACTGCAGGATCCGGAGTTGGCGAGACTGTTTAAACGGTGGAGACTAAGTAGTCAGCTTGGTATCGAGATTGATCACTACGGAAGGGTGTCTTTGGATCCATTTACGGATGTATTCCCAGTACCTCAGAAGAATGAAGACAGTGGACATTGGCATATTCCACATCAATTAGATTCAAAATCACCTTATGACATACCAAAAAAGTGGATTTGTTTGCAACCTCGAAAGAAATAAATTCATGAAATAAAATATTTTTATTAGTCGTTTATAAAACTTGTTGTTTCAACTGACTTTGCATTTTATTTATAATTTTCAAGTTAGGCTTGCATTCGACGTAGTTAGTGGCTTGCATCATTTCATGCTAACAATAATTTAACCTAATTACTATTTTATACATGACAGGGGCAAGTTGGTTTTCCAGGCCCTCGCGGTGGGAAGGGTGACGTAGGGAAACGTGGAGCGGGGGGTGATAAGGGCGACAAAGGTGATAAGGGAGCGGATGGCGAAAAGGGTGATCTGGGACCAAAGGGGGAGAAGGGTATGGGAGGTATTCCAGGTGAAGTTGGTTTAGAAGGACCGGAAGGTCCTAAGGGTTTTGATGGTCCGAGAGGAGAGGCTGGAGGTGCTGGACTACCTGGAGAAAAGGGAAAGGTAGGACTGCCAGGATTTCCTGGGTATCCTGGTCCACCGGGAGAGAAAGGCGATAAAGGATTGGAAGGACGCGGTGGAAATCCCGGAGACAAGGGAGAAAGGGGTACTCCGGGACAACCAGGTGATCGTGGAGAACCGGGATTGCAGGTAAGGAATAGGAAATGACAATTTGCAGATATTTTATGTTAAAATAAATTAGAATTGGCGTAAATTAATTGGATATTTTTTTGCCAGGGATTCCGAGGACCAAGAGGTAAAAGAGGAGGGGATGGCATGCCGGGACCAAAGGGTGAAGGAGGTCAGCCTGGTCCTTCTGGTGGCTTAGGAGAAAGGGGTCCACAAGGAGGGGAAGGAGCGAGAGGATTTCCTGGAGGTATTGGTGGCCAAGGTGCTCCAGGAAAAGATGGTGTAGCCGGTCCACCTGGAGAAAGAGGACCGCCTGTATGAAAGAATACATTTAGGAAAGAAGATTGAAATTTTAATCAACATAGCCAGTGTAGCTAAATTTGTATTGTTGAATTTTGTAGGGAGAGCCTGGACAAAAAGGGCCCGTTGGAGCACCTGGTGTAGTAGGACCACCTGGAGCAGGAGGTGAACCTGGACCGATTGGACCACATGGGGAACCTGGAGGCCCCGGACAACCTGGAGAGGGAGGTAGACCAGGCGAACAAGGACAAGGAGGCCCCATTGGACAACCTGGATCGCCTGGTAAACCGGGTGGCGTTGGACCACCTGGGTTACCGGGATTCCCGGGAGATCGCGGTTTACCTGGAGTTCCAGTAAGTATAACATACACGGAAATTATAAAATTGCGTTCAGTTTAATTATAATGTTTTAACATTTACAGGGACTTCCAGGATTGAAAGGAGAGCAAGGACCGGGAGGTATGGGTGGAGCTGTTGGAGACAAAGGTGGACAAGGAGAACCAGGAAAAGAAGGACCGCCTGGCCCCGAGGGTCGTGGTGGATTACCTGGTCCTCCTGGTGGACCTGGAGGAAAAGGTATGGATAATCAACGATTAAAATTATGCTCCGTCGTTATAAATTTGTCTACAGCAGTTTTGTAACAAAGTATTGGACACTGGATAGGTGAAAGGGGAGAGGGAGGATTGCCAGGAGTTGCCGGATCTGATGGCCCACCGGGTGGGAGAGGGTTGCCAGGTCCTGTTGGTCCGATTGGACCTCCAGGAGAAGATGGCGATAAAGGTGACGGTGGTCCTCCTGGTGATAAGGGGAGCTCAGGACCAAAAGGAGAATCTGTAAGACTGTCTATCAAGTAGCTAAGCCTTAGCTGATAGATACAATATTGAATATTATATGCTAAATATTATTATATGCTATAAGTGACCAGCATACGGCGATGTCAGCTTTAACACTTTTTTAACTTCTTAAAGGGACCACAAGGTGCACCTGGGCCTCAAGGACCAAGAGGGGAACCTGGCGCTGGAGGAGCTCCAGGGGAGAAAGGTCCTCCTGGCGGTTTGGGTATGCGCGGACCAAAAGGTGAAAAGGGACCCGGAGGCGTCCAAGGGCCACCTGGACCCATTGGATTGCAAGGATTACCAGGACCACCGGGAGGAAAGGGCGAGCAGGGGGATCAAGGACCAAAAGGACCGCTTGGTTTACCTGGTCCTGCTGGTGAAGGTGGTGCTCCTGGGCCTAAAGGAGGGGAAGGTTTACCTGGCGTCACTGGAGGAGAAGGACCTCAAGGTCCTAAGGGAGACAACGGACCACCCGGACTACCTGGATCAGGAGGAAAAGATGGTGAGAGGGGTGAAAGAGGTCCGGCTGGGCCTAAGGGAGAAGAAGGGAAACCAGGAGCTGGAGGACCTACCGGTCTTCGTGGTCCCACTGGCAATGAAGGTCCAAAGGGATCTCCTGGTCCCCCAGGGTTCCCTGGTCCGATTGGTGAGCCTGGAGCACCTGGTGGAAAAGGAGAACCTGGTACGTAACGCATTGTAGTTTCAAATTTCTAAATATCTCCAGCCACTCTCGATTAAATGTATCAATTCATATGACTGTATACTGCTTCTGTTGTGTTTTAGGAAAGGATGGAGAGGACGGCAAAAAAGGAGAACCCGGACCAGCCGGTCCAGAAGGCCCGCAAGGAAAACCAGGATTACCAGGAGGCATGGGTAAACCCGGACAGGAGGGACCCGCAGGTGCACAAGGAGGCGTTGGCATGGCAGGAGGAAAAGGTGACAAAGGTGGCGTTGGGCCACCAGGCCCTCAAGGACCTATCGGGCCACAAGGCAATCCTGGTTCGCAAGGACCGCCAGGTGGTCGAGGTTCTCCTGGCCCTGCTGTAAGTAAATAGTTTTTACTCAATTTGAGTTGACATTGAAATTGAAGACATGATTTTCCTAAAATCCAATATATTTTGAATCGAATAGGGAGAAGTTGGAGCTCCTGGTGCAGGTGGTGCAGTGGGCCCAACTGGTAAACCAGGTGATGCAGGTCCGAAAGGACCTAAAGGAGATCGCGGGCGTCGTGGTCCTAAAGGTCACCCAGGAACAATCGGCCAACCTGGTCCTAAAGGAGAAATGGGTGAAAAAGGAGAAAAGGGTATGACTGGGCCGAGAGGTCCGGGAGGAAGGAAAGGGGAGATGGGCTCACCAGGCCAAACTGGACCCAAAGGTGCGTTTAAAAAAACCTTTAATGTTATTTAGTGAAATTATTAATAGCTTTGGCTTTCCTTCGGATTTTAAGCCTTCAATGTTAAATGTTCCATTCCAATACTCAGGATCGGATGGACCCATCGGCCCAACAGGAAATGAGGGACCATCTGGTCCTAAAGGAGTTGAAGGACCAGGTGGACCAAAGGGAGAACCCGGTCCAGCTGGACTTCCAGGACCTGCCGGACCTCCAGGAGAGCTACCACTACTTCCACCTGAACTACTTTTCCCGAATCAGGGACAGTCTCCTGGAGCTAAAGCTGGAAGAAAGAAGCGAGCTGTGGAAGGAGGAAAAATGAAAGGTGAAAAGGCATCCCTCGATGAAGACATCGAATTGTCAGCCAAACTTCAAGAGGTTTACGCTGACATTTATGAAATGCGCGTGGAGCTGGAAAGGGTAAAGAAACCGTTGGGAACCCGAGATAATCCTGTGAGAACTTGTAGAGATTTGTTTTACGGACATCCACACTTCAAAGATGGTTTGTGAATATTGAATGCATTCTTATCGGTACCCATGATTATGATATGATTGGAATTTATAGTACAAATGATTTGTGTATATACAGACTGGTACTGGATCGATCCAAACCTGGGAATGCCGGACGATGCCGTGTTTGCCTTCTGCAATTTGACCAATTCAGGAGAGACTTGTGTATACCCAGACGTCCAGTCAGCAAGAATGCCACACATTCCATGGGAAAAGAATGCCGAGTCGAAAAAGAGAGAAGTTTGGTTTAGTTCCTTCCGCCAGGGTTTCAGAGTACGTTTTAAAACAAAATATCTAATTGAATTCAACTCTGTTCGTTTTAGCATTGTTTTGATGAAGAAATGTTTGAAAGGAATGTTGTGCAGTGAATCGGAGCGTTTCATGTACATTTTCTCTTTCTCTATAGATATCATACGAGGGCATAGGAAACGTACAGATGACATTCCTGAGACTACTTCATGGTCAAGCCTCCCAGAATTTCACATACCATTGTATGAACTCCGCAGCTTGGTATGACACACGGGCGTCCTCTTACTCCTCTGCAATAAAATTCGTAGGCTATAACGATCAAGAGTTTGGATACGGGCTGCCACATAAACCGATTGTTGCAAAGGATGGATGCAAGGTAATTTTTAAGCATGTTACCCCACTCCAAAACACAAGCGTTACTTTAGAGTATTCAAGAACATTTTATTAATTATCTTGTTTTTGAAAACAATTTTGTTTGGTTTCATAGGCTGGGAAAGGGGAGGGCAAAACGATATTTGACTTCCTAACGAAAAAATCTAATCAGCTTCCAATAATAGACTTCCTTCCAGTGGACTACGGATCTGAAGGCCAAGCGTTCGGATTTGAAGTAGGGCCGGTATGCTTTAAGTAGCAGTAAGCTGTATATAATTTGAACTGTATTCTGTTACATTATTTATACATTAATTGTGTTCGCATTTACGAAATATTGAAACTGTCGAGTTATTCAAGCTATATTAGTCAGATGAATGCATGCTTTTAATAATTGGACTTCAAATATATGTTTTAGTCGTATTCATCAAGATTAGCACTATCAAAGTTACATAATCTATAGAAAGCTCATATTACTCTCATTTGTAAAATTAATCCAGGTCTAATAATTGTTAATTACGTAATTTATTTATAAATATATTTATTATAAATCACACCAAGTTCATCATTTTTCACTGCCAAACTAATTCTAAGCCATAGTTTTGTACTTAGTTTTTTAGTAATTTATTGAACACTAGTAATGTACTATTATCCGGGGGTGGATGTAGACTGGTAATTTATTTGATTTTTACTTACTATTTATATTTATTACCTATTTATTTATTTATTATTTATCACCATATTTTATATCATTGTAGCTGATTGTGGAATATGAGACGTGTTCCATTTTTCTTAGAATCCTTTTTTCCATAATTCTCTGTACATTGTGTATACGATTTTTAGCTCAAAATAAAAATGAAATTGACTGGCTTTGTTTTGTATTTTCTGAAATATATTGTTAGGTATGTGTTATAGTACGAGGGCTCAAACAGGGATCAATTATGGTACGACATCATCATCATCTTCATCATATATATTTTTTTCTTTTAGAAAAAAATCGAATCAAATCATGAGGATATTGCGTGTGGATGAAAAAGGTTAGAGCTCCCTTACACCTCAATCCCCAATTTTGCGTTTCACTTTTCTCGTATTTTATTTATTGCCCCCATCGTAAAAATAGCGATATGAACAGGTTATCGTTCCTTTTTATCGGATATCGTGAAGTAGCACAGGGTTTAAAAAATGCGTTTTAAAAACATAGGGCAAATAGTAATGGAAGAGGGAATTCACTTGCTTTTGATATTTTTTTATGTAACTTCAATTAAACTGGAATTTTTTCCATGTTACCGTATGCAATTCTCATTACAAGTTTATGGGCGTACGAGATGGAGATGGATGATTCTATTGAGGGGAGCAACAGCAACCTCATATTTTGCTCACTTCCAGGCCCAGCGGCAATGGCAAGAAAATATGGTTGGTGGAGCTTTTTAAGTAGGGAGGTGGGGTGCAAAGGGTGCACGCACGCATGTTGTAATTGTTTGCTAATTTATATTTTTTTACAATAGGCTTCTTTTACAACTGGGCCAGTTGCTCCTTCTCTGCCCCGAAGTCAGTTGCTTATACCCATTATGCATGCGGACTTAATTTATCGCAAAGGGGCTAATTACCCGTTTGATTTTTCATGTTGTTATTTTCCACCTTCCCATTCCAGTTAATTATTAAGGTAGACAGAAAGGGAAACGTCCTCCTCAGGGATAAATTCTGCTTGACTTTTCCTTTCTCTTTCTGTAATAGCAATAGCTGGGGTAATATATATTTTATTGCCAAGTTCATAAACTATGGATTGGTCGGGGCTTTCTCTAAAACAGCCTTGTTTACTTTTACCTTTCACTCACTCTCCCAAACCAAACCAAGCCAATGCTGTCTTAATTAGATGTTAAAAGGAGAAAGTCTAGTCCACTTCGTGTATGCCTATTTTCCTAGTCCAAGTCTGAGCATGGCTTCAGGTTTTTCCCAACTAATAATGAATTCTTTTATGGGGAGCATTTTTACTACTGTGTTTACATGTCATGACATGTACCGGAGCGGGGCCATTTTCCAATGTGATGTAATGTGACATGTCATCATTCTTCCGATTTCAAAGGAATGCTCAGCGTAGCTCGTTATTCCCTTTTCATTTCAAACTAGCCATATATGCCATGCCATGGCAAGAAATTGACAATTAATTCGGAAAACTTATATGAGCTCGTTAGCTCGATAGAAATGCCTTAATCAGTCTAGAGGCTCAACATGCAAACTACATCATATGAAACCTTAACAAACTCCCTTCTATTTCATTTCCCTTTATTTCCACGAAGAAAATAATTAAAACAGAAGCCCAGGATGAAAAATTATTTTGACATTTATGCGAATATCTCAAAGCTGAGGGTTTTTTTTTACTGCAACAATAAAAAAACCTACAGTAACATAGCCTGAAAAAAATATAATTATTAACCTGATTCTTTTTTTGCTTTTCCAGTGAAATAAAAATTGTAGTATAATATGAAAAAGTCGAAGTGAAGTGAAGAAAAAAAACGGAAAGAAAGCACAGCTCATACCTAATTTCTTAATGCTTGTTTGCCATGCCTGTGCGTGTTCCTTTAAAAAAAATTGTGTGTCTGCTTGTTCCACAAAGAAACAAACAAATATGGTAGGGTACATGTATTTTTTTGGCTTTGACTCTTTCTCCCATTCCATGCTAGATTTTTGCATGTGTATATCGTGTAGTGTGCTTGTTCCCTTGTACCTTTTTTTCTTATTTTTACTTTCTGATTTACGTACTTTACTTTCCACTTTCTCCACTTCACTTTCCCTTCTCCAGTTAAAAGAGTATAAGGTATGTATGCAGAGGTTTTCTTTCTCTGTGCGTGAAATCATCATCACCATCATCTTCCCCAGCGATATTTTGTTTCCACAAGAAGAACTAACAACTGTCACGAGAAACTCGCGTAAAAATCTGTGCTCCAAATGTGGGAAGCAAGCATGCAAGCATCTGTTTTTGCCACTTCCGCTCCTGAAAGAATAAGACTATTCCAGTTTCTTTTTTTTACTTTCTCTGGATGGATCCAGAGAAACGGTAATAATATTCGTACGTTTCCACTCCTGCCTCCACTCCGCTAGTCTGTTGTGAATTGTGACGACTTATTGTGTCAGCTCCCGTTAAGACTCAAAAATTGGAAGGAGGAAAAAAGAAGAATGAGAAGGGGAAAAATAAAATGATGATGATATATGAAATGCGATATATGCCATGCCAGGGTTGATTCCAGCCTTCCTTCTTCATCTTCTCTCCCTCCTTCTGGAAAGATTGAATATTGATGGGATAAAGTGGTAAGAGTGAGGGGAACTGATGGATGAATCCCGAGCAAAATTTGAAACCTGTCATTTTCAATAAATGGGAAAAATACAGAGCTACACAGGAAGAAGAAAAAACCGGAGATGAATCCATGATCATGATATGGAAACACGGATTATTTTCATATTTGTGCAACCAACAAAAAGAAAAATGATACGGGGGAGTAGAGAGCGGGAGCAGCTTATTTTTTTTGATAAACAAATAGAATCAAGCAGAGTGCGTGCTAGACGTACGTACGTACGAATATGTATTATTTCTCGGTGAACTTTTCTCCTTTTTTGTATATTTCGTATTATTTATTTTTTATGGGAGGAAATCAGACGGAGGGAAGAAGAAAACCTTGCTTGTTTTCCTCCTTGTTAGAATAAACGGTTTCATTTGTTTGTGAGCTCTCTCCTTTTTCTCTATCTCTTTTTCTCTTCCAGTTTTTATTGCGTGGCTCTAGGCTAAGATCACTCTCTCCCTTTACCTCTTACTCCGTTTTTTACTACTACCAATTTGCATGAAGGCTCTTTCCAGACAAGTTCTTCCAGAATAAAAGATATTTCTCAATCATATTTACAGGGAAAAAGTAGGTAAAAGGCTTACAGTCAC
>JAQGAI010001785.1:0-13743 GCA_034696905.1 Lepidocyrtus violaceus
ACAAAGTAAAATGCGTCTCATAATTCCCCAATAAATAACAAAAATTTCATATGAATCCATCCAACAAAAATTCATGCTGCCACATACCGGCCCCCATATTTAGACTAATTTTAGCTAAATATCTAATCATATCATGTTCCTAAACATAACATACTTTCAAAAATTTGTGTGTGGGCCGCGGCCATATTTTTAACACAATAAAATATATAATATTACGAAATAATAAAATTGATTATGATTTCATTCTACATTTATCCTTAAACCTAATGGAATGATGGTATCGACGTTTCTACGATGGACGAGTTTCTTCTTTCCGATGCGATCTCGAACTGTTGCATCCACTGCTCGAACTTGTCCATCTGTGCCTGGGAAAGTTGCAGAGATAAACGCTTTTGTCCAAGTGTTCCGAGGCTGGCCAGGATCGACGAGGAGCACAATGTCACCGACACAAAGGGGTTCAGAATCCGCATACCACTTGGTTCTCCGATTCAGCTCGGGCAGGTACTCCCTAGTCCACCTCTTCCAGAATCCATCCAGAATTGCCTGGGCTTGCCTCCAATTATGACGAAGCGTCTCATCCTTTACTTCGTATGATCCGGGAATTGAAGGGCCCACGAACGCAGCTCCCCGCAAAAAATGATTCGGAGTGAGGCTCCCAGGATCGTCGGTATCTCCAGATACATAAGTTAAGGGACGGGAATTCACGATATTCTCAGCTCCCTTCAGAATTGTTAGTAAAACTTGGTCCTTGGGGAACTTCTGCTGCAACTGTACCTTCAGCACCTTCTTGACCGACTGGACCATCCTTTCCCAAGCGCCGCCCATGTGTGGAGCAAATGAAGGGAGAAAGTGCCAATGGATTGGGAAAAACTTCTCTGCTTGACTCACATTCCCCCAATCAATTTCATTCCAAGCCTCCTTCAGCTCGCGGTTGCTTCCTACGAAGTTACTCCCGTTGTCGCTGTAAATATGACTTGGGCGTCCACGGGAATCCACGAAAACGAGACAAAACCAATAACATCTCGTTCGAACTCAGCCCATACGCCAACTCCAAATGGACGGCACGTGTCACCATACACGTGAACAGGGCTCCCCATCTCTTCTCATGATGTCTCCCGACAGTGACTTCAATTGGGCCGAAAAAATCCAATCCAGTGAAAGTAAAGGGTGGATCGCCTGCTGCTAACCTGTAGTGCGGGAGCGAGCCCATCTTTGGGATGATTGGTTTTGCTTTTCGAATGATGCAAGTCTGGCATTTGTCACATACACGCCTAACTGCTCCCAGCCCCCCAATAATCCAAAACCTCTGTTTCAGGCTGTTGTAGACGGTTGCGTGCCCCTGATGAGCATAAAGCCGGTGGTGCTGCATAATCAGCAACTCTGTGAAGGGATGTCGTCCGGGTAGAATGATGGGTTTCTTTGTGTCTGTGGCTAAATCCGACTTCTCAAGACGGCCTTCCATGCGGATTATACCGTTGTCGTCGATGATCGGAGAAAGTCGATACAAAATACTGCTCTTCTTCAGCTTCCTGCCTGTTCCTCCTGTCATACATTCTAACTCAGTAGGGAATGACTCATGTTGGACAACTTGAACGAGCCGTCTTTCTGCTGCGATCATGTCGCCTGCGGTGATGGATCGGGAAATGATTAGAACTTTCTTCCCCTTTTTCCCTTTCCTTTCCCAAACTGGAGAAAGGTCCTTATTTTTCGTTCTGGCTTTTTCTTTCCAAAACTTCCATACGGCATGGACTGCTGCTGTTGCTCTCAGGAGTCGATGGTAGGAAGAAAAGTTGGCGATGACTGGAACGGAGCTGCTCTGGTTATCCTTTTCGCGGTCGTTTGACTGGAGACTAAAGACAGAGTTGGGCTTCAATTCCAGTTCCTCTTCGATTGGAACCTCCTTTGGAGCCCTCTCCTTCGGCCACTTATCTGAGCTTTCGGAGAGAAAGTTTGGTCCTCTTAACCACGTGGAGTCAGTGGAAAGCTCGATCCTCTCTTTCAGGCGCGTTGCTTCATCGGCGATGTTGAGCGCTGTCGGTATCCATTTCCACTCTGAGCTACTGGTTGAGTCGTGGATTTCCCCGATCCGATTTGCCACGAACTCACGGTACCGCAAGGTTTCCGACCGAATCCAGAGCAGAACTGTTTTGGAATCGCTCCAGAAGTATTTTCGATCAATCTTGATCCTCAGCTCCTGTAGAATAGACATGGCCAGTCTTGTTCCCATCACGGCAGCTAAAAGTTCCAAACGTGGAATGGTGAGCTTCTTCATCGGAGCAACTCGAGCCTTGGATGATAGGAAAGCTGTCTTGGTCCCATCTTCAGTTTCCATGCGAAGATAAGCTACTGCCGCGTAAGCCTCTTCGCTGGCGTCCACAAACACATGAAGCTGGACTGATCGGGCTTCATCTACATCTCGGCAGTAGATACGGGGAATGCTGACGTTCTCAATTTCTTGTAAAGTTCCAATCCACTGCTGCCAAATTTCATTGATGGAGTCCGGTAACTCGTCGTCCCAAGTAATTCCACTCCGCCAGATCATTTGAATGATGATCATCCCTTTTACTTTGAAGTTGTTGAGGAATCCAATTGGATCGAAAAGCGCCATCACAATGGAACAAACCTCTCGTTTTGTTGGTCTATCTCCTTTAAGCAAAGATTCCTTCACTTTGCTAAAATTAGCCCGGAATCCGAAAAAATCCTGTGCTGGGTCCCACCATAAGCCAAGGACCCGTTCGCTTGGAATAGTCGACTTTGCGGAAAATAGCTTTGTCCCCTCTGCTCTGTCTCCTGTCGGGATGGACTCGAGAACTTTTTGGCTGTTGGAGTTCCATTTTTTAACGTTGAAACCCCCAGCAGCGTTTAACACCGTGATTTCTTCTCGTAACTTGATAGCGGCTTCCTCCGTCTTGCATCCACCTAAACAATCATCCACGTAAAAATCTTCTACGGTTGCTTTAGCTGCATCTGGGTAGATCTCCATAAACCTGTCCGCATTCGCATTTTTCACGTAAATGGCACTGGCTGGGGAAGACGTAGCTCCAAAAATCATTACCGTCATCACGTAGGTTTCAGGTGGCTTGCCTTGCTTCGCTTCCTCCAAGTTCCTCCACAGAAAACGTTGGGAGTCTTGATCCTCTTCCCTAATCAATACACGATGGAACATTTCTTCAATGTCCCCTGTGATGACGACATTGTGGACTCGGAAGTTCCATAATACTGAAATAAGGGGCCTGATGAGGTCTGGACCGGTGATGAGGTTCTCGTTCATGCTCGTCCCATTTGATTTTGAAGCTGCGTCCAAAACAAGTCTGATTTTCCCGGGCTTGTTCGGATTCATCACTCCAAACATGGGATGATACCAGGTCCTTTCCTTCTGTTGCTTAGCTTCTTTTGTAGTTAGCTTCCGGATAAATCCCTTTCTCTGATACTCCTCCATCTTGGCATGGAATAATTTAGAGTAGTCCGGATCCTTCTGCATCCTCCTTTCATTTGCGAACAGTCTTGACATGGCTTGAATTCGTGAATCTGGAAGAACGGTGTTATCTCTGGCCCACAATAATCCACACTCCCATCTATCTCCAACGTTTCTTGCAGTTTCGTTGAGGATCTTGAGGGCTCTTTCGTCTTGGACAGATCCGGTTGTCGGCCTAGGGACCACTCCAAATGCAGCAAGTGAGAAGGATTCCTTAATCATAGAATCCAATTCAATCAGGCTGCACTCGTTCATGAGGTTAACTGAGGATTTTCCATTCCTCCCATGAAGCTTTTTCCCAGCAAGCACCCAACCCAACCTTGTTCGTTTTGCCATGGGCTCATCATCTTGCCTCTCCAACAACTGGCGGTGAGCTGTCAGGTTAGGGTTGTCTTCTCCGATAAGCAGCATAGGGACTGCATTCACAAGTGGACGAAGTTGAGCTTTCTTGAGGTACGCAAATCTTTTCTTCACTTCCTCCACGTCAAGTGAGTAGGGACGAACGCCAACTTTCTCCATCGTCACAGCTTCGTTGACTGGATAAAATTTTGCTCCGCGGTAGGTTCCAGCAATTTCGAAGGAAACTACTTCTGCCTTCTCCCTGAAAGAGGTCCCTTTAACTCCTTCGTACTCATGGACAAAGTCTACTCCTTCCAATCCCAACTCCTTTGCCAAAGTCTTGTCCATCACGGTGACATTGGCTCCACTGTCCAGGAGGGCGTAAGTCTTTTTAGTCCCGTTCGGTCCTTTTATTTTGACTTGGACGATAGACATGGGTTTGAAACCTCCGTTTAGGCATGATGTGATAGTACTTTTCCCGGTATTATCTTCTTCCTCGGAAAGTTCATCGTTGAGTGTCTCCTTTTTCTTGTTTGCCGGCTTCCTGCTACTTCTCGGAGGGACTTCGTCTGGAGGGAGGTGGAGTAGCTTGTGATGACGTCTTCCGCAATCATCGATGTTGCACTTTTCCTCTGATCGGCATTCTCGAGCTCTGTGGCTTGGACCGAGGCAGAGAAAGCATAACTTTTTCTCCTCCACCCTCTTTCTTCTTTTGTGCACATCCTTCTCTCGAACAAGTTTAAAACACTTTCCGACGATATGTCCAGCCAGCTCGCAGAGGTTGCACGTTTTCCCGGATGCTTCAGTTTTCTCTGGCTTAGAATCAGTTACATGGATTGATGCCGGCCCCCCTTTTGAGCTTCGTTTTACTTGTTCTTCGTTTGTCGACTTGACTTTGATGGGCTTGCATAACGGGATCATTCGGTCCACTTTCGCGTCCATCCACTCCCCAAAATCCAAAAGATCTGCTTCCTCGATTTGCCGATTTTCTAGCCAGGTTAGCCATTGCTCTGCAACCGAAACTGGTAGCTTTCCAACCATTTCGTGGAGAAGAGAAGCATTAAAAATGTAGCTCTTCTTGTTCAGGGACTTGGCACGGGCGACGAGATGCTGGACTAAGTTGCCAAATTGCACGACACTATCTGGATTGTTGGCTTCAATCTTCTTCACCTCCCTGATCTCTTCGATAATTGAATCCAGCACAAGCTCATCTCTTCCAAACCGCTTACGGAGTGTCTCCACCAGCTTCTCGTTGCTAAACGGGTCCCCGATGAGGGAGAGTACTGCATCTCGGGCTGGCTTTTTGATGGCTTGATTTAGTTTGGAGGCAATGTCATCAGCATCATGGTGACCTTTTGTCCTTTGGTAAGCTGCGTAGAATATGGGCCACTCATCATACCTTCCTGAGAACTGAGGAAGTCCTTTGTTGGAAGTGGCACTGACGATAGCTCTTCCTAGGGCGGAAATCTGCTTTGCAACTCCGTCATCTACATAGTTTGGCTTAACTTGCTGTTGTGTTTCATAATAGCGTTGTCCTGGATTTGCCAAAATATGATCCATGGTTCCAACCGGAAAATCCTGACCACAAGTGTGAAGAGAGTCATCATCCGAACCGATATCTTGTTCTCTCTCCTCTTCCAGTTCCGCCCTTGCATCATCCAGCTTCCTTTCGTCTTCGATCATGGCTTTTTCCCTGTCAAAGTTTCGCTGGAGTCGGTTGAGCTTTCGCTGCTGGAGTTCGAGATTTTTCACCAAGTCGGCTTTCTTGATCGAATCCTCTTCTAACAATAGCTCATCTTGGAGGCGATCCAACTCCTCCTCAATTTTCTTCTGGTCAGCGTTGTGGGCACGACGGAGCTTCAACACCTCCTCATCTGCTTTGATCTGCGCTTGCTTCTTCTTAGTTGCCGATGACATACTGGAAGTTGTAGACAAGTTGTCATTTTCAGGTCGGGAACTTGGAGTGGGTGCTGCTGCAGCAATATGGGCCCCATACTTTACCTTCCAGTTCAGCACTGATTGGATCTCCGCTATTTGTTGTCGAGTCTGCCTCTCGATCTCAATGGCGTTATGGAGGTCACGCTTGGCTGTTTGACAGGTTTGGAGCTCATCATCGTTGAGGTCACCTTCATCAGTCCCTTCAAATGGCTGGACAACAACTTCGGCCGTGGCGCGTTCACTTTGGCTGAGTTTGAGGAGCTCACGCTGCGTCTTCAGTTTTTTCTCCAATTCTGAAACCGGGAGTCTCATGAACAAAGATGTTGGTGGGGTTGGAGTGCGTGTCGGGGGTGATGACGCCATTCTTTGACGTCCTATCGCTCCGACAGCGTCTTCCTCTTGATTTCCGGACTTGTCGTAGGTCAATCGCCTTGTTGGATTAACTGTGCCCCGTAGGTTATATCGATCGCTGCGCTGCGTCATTGTCTAGCTTCTTGGAGATCCGAGTGCCCCCTCCACTATGTTGCGGGTGAATCAGCTTCCAAACAATTCCCTACACGATGCGGATGGGGATGAGGGTAAAGGGTCGACTGCAAGCCCCTTGGTTCTTCCAATTACTCGCCAAGATTCACTAGAACTTCACAGCGTTTTAGTTTCAATTAAAAGAGCTTTATTAATCAATTTTTAAACCTCTAGCAAACGATACAACTTCGAAATCAATCCAAATCAAACTTAAATTAACTTTTTAAAACTTATTTTATAATTAATTTTGCTCCAACGAGCTGCTGCAATAATACCTCGTGTTCCCTTCCAAGTCTGAAGCTATTCTGCTTGTAAAAATTCAACTTTTCCAAGAAACTCACAACATTTTTCGGCAAGAAAACAAACTTGAATTTTACCCAACAAATTATAATTCATACGCTGCCGTAAGATGGCTCTAGTCTACTATACAGAGAAATGAAAAACAAAGTAAAATGCGTCTCATAATTCCCCAATAAATAACAAAAATTTCATATGAATCCATCCAACAAAAATTCATGCCGCCACACTCATCTTATGTATACTACCTGAAGGCTGATTTCATCTAAACACCATTATAAGGAAATGAAAAAAAAACTGTCTGTTTTGTGGTGTGACTGTGTAGTAATCAGTTACTTAATGTTCCTTTAATGTATAGATGTTTGTGGACAGGGTTGGTAAAAAATAAATATCAAGTTTTATCGTAGCCGTTTTGGACTCTTTTGCCTGAGCAATGGAAGTAAGTAAGTAAGGTCGGAGCGTATCATAGAGGAAAAAACTTTGAAGACACGTGTGAAACTGTCACGATTAAATTAAACTTAAGGAGTAACCCTGCCGCAGATTGTTGAATTCAATGATTAAATAATATAAAATACTTGCATGCTTTAGTGAAAATGAGCTTCTATTTTTAGAAACTGTAACAATTAGTTTTTCAATCGTGTTAAAACTGGCCAGATCTATTCTTGTCATAGTTTATACTGGAAATTTTTCAATTAAAAAAACTTTTTTTCAACTCAAAAAACTCAACTATTATACGTACCCTACTGCATAATTTCCTTTTCTCCAAAAGTTTTTTGAAGGTGTAGGTGAAGTGGGGGATCCTATTTCATAAGACTTATGAAATGGTGAGACCGTTACTACTGGTGAGACTACTACTTCTTCTTAGACTACTTCCGTATTTCATATTATGTTAACCTTTCCACTTTTGTAACCTGAAGGACATTATGCAACGCTTGGAACTTTGATGACATGTGCATGTTTCATAGGAGCTGTCATATGATGAAATTTTAATTTTATAACCGTTAATTTCAAGTTTCTTCATAGATATAAACATAATTGTAATATTTGTAATCTTAAAAAAGCTTGTTTTACTTGACAGTATTGTATCTTCATAAGTCTACCACCAGCTATGTATATTAGTCCTTAAATATGACAGAAATTAATTAAACCCGTGACTCTTACTATGATGCAAAAATCTGCAAGAGAAATTTCATGTATTCACAGTGTCAACATTAAGAGATGGAGGTGATGATGAAATTTTAATAAAAAATTTTGCAGATATATGGCTTAAATTTTCTTGCCAAAATAAAACAGGTATTAAAGAAAAGTAACCAAAGAGTATATATTAGTGTGGTGGTGTGGAGGCTTTCCTTTGCATTTCAAAAATACAAATGTAGCGTGTCATTTAATCAGTATGATGAAGCTGAAATCTGCAAAATGGCAATAGTCTATAAGCAAAAAAACTGAACAAGTTTCACAATGCCCCAAGTATGACTGCAGTAAAAAAAAGTAGACTGTATTTTATGCAGACACGATCTAAGATTGGCAATGATTATATATGCTTGAAAAGATTAGTATTACACTGTGGGCCTAGTTTCAGATTAGTTTTCGGAAGTGTAGAGTATCGTATATTGCTATCAAAGAGTGAATGAATAATATATATGAATCCTGGCAAGAAATTAGAAGACTGAAGCTGAATCTGGGCAAAGTTCAGTACATAGTCCCATTTTAAATCGATACAACTTTCCCAACTTTTTTCCAGTGCTAAGTATTTATAAGTGTTCCAATCCCACTCCAATCTGTTTGCACTCGTTAAACTTGGGAATGAGCTCGTTAGGACGGAAACTCATTTGCATATTTAGTATGGGAAACCACTGAAGAGAAAAGCAATTTTATTTACTTTTTTCCCACGTTCTGTTAGGAAACTGGCTACTAATTACAGTATTCCACTACTGTTTCTACTCATTGTTAACTCTGAGAAATCGGTATTAAAGTCAAAAATTTGAGTTTGGGTTTCACTTTCTTTAATCCTCTGCTTCAACAGAGGAGGGTGGAAAGCGATAACGGAAGGGCGAAAGCTCTTTACTCTTACACAGGAAGAGTCTAGAAGTGGAAGCTTAGACAACGTCCATCTATGAAAATGAAGTGGTTGAGAGCAGTTTCAAACCAAGAGGAACTCCAGATTCAGCGTTGGGGTCTCCCTTTCCACTTTTTTCTTTTAAAGAGATTCTTCTATGATAAATTATGTTTCTTTTTTAAATAAAAAATAAAAACTAAGGAATAGGATGGTATGGCGGTACACAGTGTATACGAGAAGGAATTGTGGATAACATGTATAAAGAAAAAAAAATCCAGTTTAAATAAAGTTTTCAAGGGAAAAGAAAGGAGGAAGAAAAAAATTAAAGAGGAAATGGAAGACTATGGTACCATGAGGGCAATTACGTATTCTAATGAGTCTACTTGGTGGGGTTTCACCATAATTACAATCTTGAAGGCGCTTCCCTTCCCATTCTCATATAATAATCTGTATCATGTTATATACAAGTGGGAGAAAGTGGTTTAGAGCTGAGTGTACGTCATATCATATAGCTATACGTACAGATCAGAAGACACATTTTACCTCTTTAAAATGATCCGGGCTCATCTAATGCAGTTGATGTATAAAAGAGTCTCCCAGGATGAAAAGAAAAAAGCTTTCTCTTTTCTTTTTATCTGATTAGTCTACTTTTGTACAGGTCTCCTTCAAGTCTTCCACCCCCTTCAGCTACGTTTTCAAATGTATGAATGGCTTAGATAGATAAATCTAGTAGTGGTGACTGTAGTAATAGAAGGGGCAAAACAAACCAGAATCTAATTCTTATCTTCTGCTTTACAGTGCATTAGCTTAACCCTTAAGAACTGAAGAGTTTAACATAAAGTAGGGATTCCAAACAAGGACTTTGGTGCAGAAGACATAACTTTTGTAAGAAATTGAATAGAATTAACAAAATTTACAAGTCAGTCACCAGGTTATAAAAGTATAATGTATAACTTAGGTAGTTATGTATTTGCCTTGAATATACATTTTCCCCAATCTGTTTTCATTTTGTTTTCGCTTCCACCATGTTTTCTTCAAATGTACCGCATCAGTTGGCTTTGCTTTCACTTGATTTACTTTTCATAAGAGAAATGAATGAGCCCATTTCCACAAACATTGGGATCAGGAACGAAAACCAACAATGAGAACAGGACCCACACCGGCTACTACTAATACCACCACCACCTGAGATTTGGTTTTACGTATACGAGTATTGAGCGATTCCGATGTCCAACCACCACCACTGTATAGCGTTTAAAAATTACATTTCATCATCAATACATGTCTCCAAGCATGGTCACCAGGAAGCACTTCTCATATAATACGTTCATCATCTTGGATCCTCTTCGGGCTGCATATTGTCGAAAACAGAAACAGATTGACGAACATCGAACAGTGAAATGAGTAAACTTGGATTTCTTCTTCCAAAGTTCCGCTATATGATAAGAATGAACAAGGATGACGCTTTCTCATATTCAAAGTTTTCCCATGTATTAAGACAGCTCTACAGTTGCATGAGTTGTACTAATTATAATCTTTGTAGAACCAAATTTGCATCCTAATGATGATGCCAAGATCCACAGTAGCGGTTGAGCTGATCCCCAGAACGGATGTAAGTGGAAGAAATTTAATGAATGTTGAAGGTTGAACACAGACTGGGTTCCCTTGAAGTAAACTACATGTTTGCCGATAGTTGATGGTGAAGCAGGAAGAAAGTAAAATCATGCATTAAAATTCCGTCTGCCATCATAATCGTTTGCTTCCCCTGTGGGAAAGATGCCTCTGGTAAGTATTGCAAAACCGTACGTGCTTCTGCTATGCTGTCGGATCAGGAGGAATAGCGAAAGTTGCAAAGGAAACGGTTTTTTGGCTGGATATATGATCGTGAGACATATGTGCTCCTTGCTTCAGGCAAACATGTTACTTCCATTCAACAAACAATAAAAGTTTCCAGTTGAAATTGGGAAATATTGACAGGTGTTCTTTTCCACTCAGTAGGAGCCATTAAATATTGCTTAGTCATTCGGAAATCATATTTTGCCAACCGTATATAAGTCTAGCTGAGCCTTTTCTCGTAAACGCACATGTGTGCATAAGTACAAAAACAAATTGAAATATCGATATCTTACGTGTAAGGCATCGATCAAGGATCAAAATCAAGATTTAGAAAAATAACTTATCAGGTTGATTCCAACAAATAATATTAGAAGTACAAAGACTACGGACATTCCTCAATCTTTTACTTATGGATACTTATCTTACAATTTATCGAAACAAACTTAAGATAACGATGCACTTGGGTGTCGCACCAGGTTAGATGTGTTATGAGGAAATAAGGAAATCAATTTGTTACCTCAGCACAATGTGTTACATACTTGTCGATTTCAAAAGAGCGAACTGCTGTAGAGTCTAAGATAATATCACAGTTATTTTAATGTTTTTTTTTAAATTGGCAAATGAATATATTTCAGTATTGTCTACAATGACAATTTTGGTAAATGATTATTACTAACAACATCAGTCTTTAAAAACATTAAAAATTAGCATACCTATTATAAAAAAATCAGTCCATTTTCAAATTACATTTAGATAGATACAAGTAAAAATAAATAACTTACAGTTTTTAGTGTTTTTAAATTTAAAAGAATACGAGAATCAGGTTAAAAGTCCAGTTACTTCAATATTGCTAACATACAATTTTTATATAACAAGGTTACCAATAAGTACAACGATCATTGTCCAGTGACTAGCATAACCAAGATCATCCCACCGTTTCAATTCCGTAGTAATAAAATCAAAAACGCCCCCACTTGATTGACCTTCTTCTGTGTGGCTTTTATCCATCATTATCCCAAGATAAGCTAGGTGAAAATAGGCCCAAAATCCGAACAATATATTGACTGCAATAACCAATGGATTAGTAGCCTTCATATAATGCTGGCATGTCGGAGGACAAGCACGACTTCGGATACATGCATTAAAAATGCTTGCCAATTTCTCTCTAAGCGTGTATTCCACATAAGTATAGAATCCCAGTGATAATAAAACCATTGTCAAACTGAAGTTCATGCCATGCAGCATGGAGCTTACTAGAAACGTAAGAATTACTGATTTGAAGGGACCAAACTGCTTAGCTGGACGGAAGACATCTGCACAAAATAAAAGAGTCAAGCATGTATATGTAAATCTTCACTTTTAATAAATAATTGAAAAACTAATTTTGTATGTATATAACCATATACTGTAACTTACGATGACGAAGCCACTTGTGCATGGAAATATTCCAGTGAATTACAACTTCCACAAGAGATCGGGGTATTTCAATCTTCCACGGATTGGTAACTTCAACCGATATCCCCTCTTCAGAGTAAAAGCCACAAAGGGTAGTTGTGACTTCTGACATGAAGCACACGAAATAATGACTGAATCGAACCGACATTGCGTCTCTCGCTGCTATGATCCAGCTATTAACAAATAAAAATTTACCATTATAATAGATGTTTTACAGAGTAATGTAAAGCAAGAGTAAACTTAAAAGTAAAATGTAAGTAAGAGAAGTTTTCAGAAGATTTTTAAGGGTTTAAAGAATGCTTCTTCTTATACCTTAAATTCAATCCAGCAAACACCCAATAAATCCAACATGAACTAAATCCAAGGCAAATTATAGAAACCATAGATGTTGCAAAAACTTTGATAGCCCAACTAAGTCCCTGAAATTTTTTAACAGAATTTAAAAATTAGAACAAGACTATTATTGAATATGGCTTATATTTTATTTTATATCATTTCTCTTTCTTACCCAGCGTGAGTGCTCAAACACTCTTTGATAAGCACTAAACGAAATCCAAGGTCCAAATATGATTGTTCCTGGACAAAACATGTAGCCAACGAAGTCTAAAAATGGAGGTAACTCATTCCTGCTTCCATTCCAAATTTCGTAACACAGTGACAAGGTCTTCATGATCATAATCATCTGTACCCCTCTGACTTGCTCCCATGACTCAGGTAAAACACTGAAATACTCCCTATTGTAAAACAATAACAAAAAAAGAAGTTGTAAATACATAACTATCTCAAACAAAATAATACGATTTGAAATTCACCTACGGAAATACAAAGGTAAATTTAGCACGGACTTACCTAATCACCAAATAACTTAATAAACTCCCAATGACGATTTTGTATGTATGGTTCGTAAATGAACGTTTTGCACAGGCTACTAGACACCAATATGTCGTAATTGCCAAAATACTTGTATACAAGGCATTTGGACCCACTAAGGAAAATAAACTTGTTAGTCCACAGGCGCAGGATATTACGTGACATAGTGGCCGTGGAATGGTAACTGAAAATTAAAATTGTCAAACATCAAGATAATTAGTTAGATTGCAAGGGACTAGGGGCACATAGTCATTTATATTTGAATACTGCAAAACAGCAGAAAATAGATTTATTGTCGTACCTAGCTGCGTACAGATTCTAAAAATCAAGCAACTGATGAGCAGCCAGACGACTTGATCATAAGCACTGTAAAGAGTAGGTTCCATACAGGTGTCGTAAACGGTGGCAGCGCTGACATCAGCATCAAATGGGGAATTATCGTATAGCTGATGCTCATTGTCAGTAAATTCCCCCACCTCGTAGTCATCATATTCTTCATAATCATTCCCATCCATTTTGAGTTTTAAAATATTCCAAGTAACTAGATGACCGGGTAGGTTTACTGGTTGGTAATATCTATTAAAAAGATAATTAGTTATTATTCATGTTCACCCATCATAAATAACATAACCAATACAAAGAGGAGCATGTTGCTGAATACGTGCAAATATTAGCAAACCTAATTCAAACCAGATTTGCGAATAACTTGGTTGGAGGCCTCACACTGCCGATTCGCTCTCTTCCTTCCGGGTCCAATCTTCCGTAACCAGTTTCAGTTCTCCAGTTTAAACTTCTACCGAAAGAAGCCAGGAAGTCGAATTCGATTAGATGATTTTCAATTTTAGTCTGTTGCTGGATTAAATCTGTACTTCATTAATCACCACAAATATGGAGGTGAATGTTCAATCTATGTAGACTCATAATTCGCCGCACCCAATTTTTATCAATATTTCTC
>JAQGAI010001786.1:0-13737 GCA_034696905.1 Lepidocyrtus violaceus
AAACCTTAGATGTTTCGGTCCTTAGGTTTGAGGTTTTGACCTTAGATATTATACCTTAGGTGTTCTGGCCCACACTCGTACAAAGTATCTTTGTGCATATTTTAGCATTTATCGAATTCATCATGTTGTCTTATCTTATGCTTAAGAATGATTTATACCTTGTCGAATAGGTCTTATGGAACATTTGGAATATTCAGAATGGATTACGCTTCTCATGAATATGGAAAACTGGAAATAAATGGTAACATCTATAAAATGAGGTGAAGAAAGGTCTGATCTTATGACAGATATTGCAATTTGGAGCTGATCTTCAAGTCTAGTTTTTATGGAAAAACCTTGAGCTTGTTCTTTTCGGATTTAATTACAACCTACCACCATACACCATATCAATACCTACCACAAAACAGCAAAAAATTAATGATCGTGGACTAAACAGGTATGAAAAAGGAATTTGCTACAAAAAGTCAAGCAAAAAAGGTGGACTACTTAAATGTGCTATTGCTGTTAAACTTAAGTATATGTAGTTCATTAAAGGTGTGCAAATATGTGCGTCAATGTAACTAACCGCTGAAAAAAGTATCTTATCAAATGTGAACTCAAAACAGGTACCATTTTACTTTGTGGTTCGGGAAGGCTCACATTATTGGCATGATTTTGATTTTCCAATTTCCAACGAGCTTCAATTCCACTTATCGCATAGGCCAGACAAAACTCTGCTACATATATTTTGTACGTGGTTTGGTTTACTCTGTTTGGTGGCACTTGTGAATTAGGCAAGTTATCATTATTCATTTATTATTGAAAATAAGCTATAATCATAGCTATGAATGAACGAAGACATTTTCCAATCTCAACATGAATTCTTGCAACACCTATGCTGATTAGGGTCTCGAAGATCTTTAATTGGAAAACCACGAGCAAACAAACAATCACAAAAATAACTTCAGTACGTAAGTGTACTAAAAAAGTCAAACGAGAGGTTTCCTGCGCTGACCGTAGTGCATGTACCCCTTCGACGAACCTTTGCTTACCGCATGCGCTTGCAATTAGCGGTTTGACAATGAATTCACGTTCACACTCCATCATCTATTGTATGGTCTCCGGTCTCGTTAGTAATGTGATTCGTGAAATTTTGATTTTGAAATTGCGTAAGCTAACGTAATGGTATTGACATTGTTGGTCATGTAGCAGAGTTGCATATTGTAGGCTAACAATCATCAATCAATTTCTAACACTGCTGACGCATTTACTGCTACACGTTGTGTTTGTGATTATACGGATGAATCGTTTTCGTTATTTCTAAATAGGCCTTTAGTGCCAATTAAAAGTCAAGCATAGACAAACCCCATACGTATATGCTTTGTCTATGAAAGTCAAGTTCAAAATCATGATTTTCGAAAGAGCTTATACAAAAACTTTAATTTTCGAAGGTGTATCCGTCCGTTCAAAAACCCGAATGCTCATCGACTCTTTCAGGGATTATGTACATGTCCATTTTATGATTTTTAGTTACGCATATTGGTGTAATAATGCTAATTGAGTTTCCGAGAAAATGGTATGAATGATGATTCCAGTTTTTATGTGAAATGAAACACAATTGGAGCAGACACTTATTACGTCATTCAAGAACGAATGAAAAAAACTAGATGCAGCCTTTTTAGTACAACGTCAGAACGTGAGACTGGGCATTACATTTATGATACGACATAGACATAGGAATGTGAAGAAATATAGATAATACAAACCGGACTGAGAGTTAAGTTTTGTTCTAATCTGTTACAGCTGAATAGCAAAAATTTATTACTTCGAACTCTTAGCAGCTCATCGACATGTATTTCACAGATTTAAATCAACAATTATAACCGGATGAAAAACAATTCATAACGTTTACACATGCTATAAGTAAATCGTACAAACAAAGCCAGGTAAACCTTTTAACGACCTCGCCCACGACCTCCGCGTCTACCACCACCTCTGCCTCGTCCCCGACGACCTCCACGTCCACCTCTTCCACCCCTTCCCCCGCCCCTCCTTTGGTCTAAAACTCTATGCTTTTCGACAAATGGTTCGAACTCTTCTGTGCAAAAAATGCAGCCCTTCTTCTCACCTTCGTTGGCTCGCTTGGGCAATTCAACAAGAACCAAACAGGACTCGCAAGACTCACAAGATTCTTCATCTAATACTGTTACTCGTCTGGAGCCCTCAAAGACACTGATGAACACGTCACACCTTCAAAAAAAGTTAAAATTGGTATACATCTATCTACATGCGTAGTACTAATATTTTAGTAGCAATGGGAAGAAAAATTGTTGTAACATACCGATTACAGCTAATTTTATGTTTAGGCCCAGAAGCTGGATCTAAAACCATTATGCCATCATCGCATTCTTCACACGCACATATTCCTTTCATGCCTAAATTAAATAAAAACTTCTTGAAATTTGGATTACACATTTTTACAACTTTTACAATGATGGCTGCACTTACTAAATCCAAACGGACAATTGGGATGCACGCAATTGTTGCAAGCGTTTCCTTTTCTCATTCCCCTGAAAAATGTATTATAATTCATTTTAGTTTAAAAAAAATTAAATACATTGGATTTGGATTGTATTAATTTTCAATTTTTAATGCAAGCTTACGGGAATGGTGGATTATTGACACAATATGGGCAGAATATATAGCTTTTGTCTTTGCTGCCACCATTATACTGAATTAATTCAAAATCATCGAGCGGGCATCGTGTGTCATTGAATGCTCGAAGTAGTCCGCCCTGGGGAATATTGTATGTATCTGTACAGGTGGCACAGTGTAGACGAGAAACATTCAAACTAACTAGCTTCATATAGCGCCTGCACTTTCCACACCTAAATGAATTTCAAAATTGATTACAAATAGATATTTAAATCAAGTTCAGTACATTCTTTCTATTAATGAAATACCTTGAAAAGGGTTTTCCACCATCCGCAAATTTAGAAAATGACACTTCAAACAATTCGTCCATAGCAGTAATGTTCTTGACAAAGAACAGAAACTTTGCCTTGAAAATATCTAAAGCGTGATCTACCACCGGGCTTAGTTGAGCTTCACCTATATGTATAAAAAGTGATGATGGATTCAGTTTTAGCGAAGTTTGCCATCAGCCTAAATACTTTTAGAATTTAGAGAGTACATCAAATTACCCCTTGCAATGAGTTCTAACTGTTTCTCCAATTCCGCTCGCATAGTTGGAAGTACCAATTCCGGATCAATCTGAAATCAAACAGCGGATGATATTGTCTGTGAAATAATTTGCAATTAAGTACAATTCAATCAAATCTAGTGTAATTGTGAGGCTTACTTTGAGATATCCGTGAACCAAGATTATGCCTGAAACTTGAAAAGAACATAATATAATGTAATAATGCTTTTCATAAGTTAATTAATCTAGATTAATTTAAAGGTATTGATTAGTGCTACTTTTCAGAAGAATACCTAATTCAGTGGGAACCAGTTTCCTTCCTGGCATTACGATTTCAACGTAATTTCGCATGCATATGTTATTGATGTGAACTGGAATTGACGCATCCGTTCCGATTCCATGTTGTTCCATCAAGGAGATGAGTTCAGATTCCGTCAAATAATCTGGCGGTTTGGTCTCAGATTCATATAACTTTTTCTGCAATACCAAACATCATTAACATTATGTTATTTAGTTTTGAAGGACAGCAAATTGGTTTACAAACACACAGCACCACTTACCTCAAGTATTACGCAGCTAGTATTAGTTCTAAGATCTGGAATTTGTTCGCTACTGGAAATAACAGTGAACGGATACACCTTCGTAAAGCCAGGGCTAATTATCTCCTTTCCTTGAAAACTGAACACTTCATTTTGGACCCTGAAGTCGATATTTGTCTCAAGGTAGATGCAATCTTCGGTAAACTACTTAACAAACCAGTTACTTCCATTACAATACGGATAACGCAATGTTAAATTAAATAATGTGACTTTGAAGCAGAATTACCGTTGAAATAAAATATTTCACTATAAACCCATATAGTTTTGCTGCATCCGAATCGTGAAATGTACCGGAGTGAGTTGCTACAAGTGGTGTAATGGGATGATGATCTCCAGCATCATGACCCTTTAATGGGTTAGTAATTGCATTCCAAGAAACCAATCCACTCCATTCATCATGTTTTGAAAACTTGGCCAGATCAGATCTATAAAATACAATTTTGCATCCCATATTTACAATTGGGAACTAATTCATTTTCAAACTTCAAGATTTTGAAACATTACGACTGTAACTCACTTGTAATCCATATTTGCAGGATAATGGGTAGATTCAGTTCTGGGATAACTGATATAACCTTGAGTATACAGCCTCTCTGCAACTTGCATCGTATGTTGGGGAGACATTCCAAGCTTTGAAGAAGCCATCCTGAGCATTTCAACCGTATTTAGACCTACGGGTCGCTTTTTGGTGCATTCCTTCTTTTTCACCGATGAGACACTAAAAATAATACATCAAGCTTGCAATTAGTTACCAAAAAATATAAATGAGATTCAATGCAATGCAGCCACATATTTACGAAACTTAATCTTTAATATAATATAGTTCAAATAATTACAACTAACATTGCTACTTTGGAATCTTTCATGGTTCCTAAAAAGTACTCCACTGCTTCTTTATCAAATAGGCGCTTCCTTTTCCACTCCAGGCTGATTTGCTTATCTCCATCAAGTCCAACCGTGACCTATCGAAAAGATTTAATTGTTGTACATTATACATGTATGTTATTTCTGTCCTGCTATATTTTTTTTGCAACGTGTGCTAAAACTAGGCACTGCCGGCTACCTCTGCTACTACAAATAAGGTTAGTTGCTTACATTAATACTCCAAAACTTTTCCGGTTTGAAACTCTGGATCTTATCGTGGCGCTTAACGCAGAACCCAAGTGTGGGCGTTTGACATGGACCATACGACACCAATGTTGAATCCAAGCCTCCATATTTTCCCTGGAAGAAGCATTTACCATTACATTTTTACATACACATCGATTTCAAACATGACATACATACCTACATATGTATGCTATTGATAAAAATGCATTAAAACTATCCATTTTTTTAGTCTAATCTTACGTGGAATGCCCTAGTTTGAAATCTGGTGAAGCAACAACCAATTCTTAAATCCAGTTCCTGCCTGGCGTCCACACTTTTGCTTTCATTCTCATTCGGTATCGTAAGATGATCCATGGCAAAGCTCAGATCCGGCCCAGTCAAGGCAGAAAATCTAGCCCGGAACAGCGTCTGGCCCGGAACTAATCTCATGGTGTCTTGCAAAATGTCACTGATTTCAAAGCAGATATTTTCTCCTTCCTTATCACAATCAAGCCACAACACAAGATATTCTGCGTTTCTCGCCTCCGTCTTCAACATCTGAGGTACTCTTTGCTTCTCATTTGACTCCGCCTTCGTAACCGGACATTCGAACAGTTCCGCAGGGTCCACTTTCTCCCAAGAGTTGAACTTTGAGGGGAAATCCAATCCATATACGTGACCTGTTACCGCCGTCATCCGAAACAAAACATTCCCAGCATTTCGGAAGGTTCCTTCCCACTCATGGACCGGTATTCCATTTAGTGCTAAGATTAATTTATTAAAAACAATACAGATTTAAATTACGTCGAACAATTGCAGGAGTAGGTATCAGGTAGGTATTGAAAAATAACGAAAAATGCCAGCAAAACTAAAAGCACTCCAAATCAAACAATGTACAAACAATTAATTTTTTTTACCCTTTCGACTCCTCAGATTCCTCGAATTTAACTTCTGAGCAATAAGTTCAGCCACCGAAGGCTTCTCCGCTATCATCAAAACAACTCTGCTCATCTTATCTTTCTCAACTTAACTGGCTTATTTGTATTTCCGTTTTTGACAGTTTAGCAAATTAACTCCCCCTTAATATTAAACATTAAATTGACATGGACATTCCAAAACAAATCTTCTGCCTGCCTCCAATTCTGCCCCATAAATGTTTACACTACGAACTAATTCCTAATTAAGTTTTCCATGCACTTTTATCTCATCAAAAAGAATCTACAAATTAGTTGGCGTCTTGTCGGCGTTTCTGTTTCAAAACGTCAACATCAACATCCCATCTACACATCCAATCAAGTGCAAGTCTGTGCATCATCGGATGTGGATGCTTTGACTTGTCTGTTTGTCTGTCTGTCTGTCTGCTGCTATAATATGCTGCTGCTGAGGAACGCGTTTATACTTTTGTTTGGCTGGATTTGGGGCAGGTTGAAACTTGTTCACTCTTGACCAACCAGCTTCTGCTACAGTTGTGCCGTAGCGGGCAAGGAATTTACAAAACTGCTCATCTAAAACACGTGCTTTGTGCAAATCCGTCTGTCTGCGATTGCGTTGACTGTGGAGAGGAGTTCGTTCTTTTTTTGTTGTTAGTAAATAAACTAATAGGTGCATTTTGAAAAGGAGTTTTTAGTTACCTTCCATTTAGGTTAGTTTAGTTCTAACAAACATTTTAAAAGTTCACTGTTGTTGGAGAAGAAAGATTGTGAAATTGGAAGATTGGTAAAGTGATTGTTTGATTGACAAATTTTGGAAACTAACTGGAAGAAAGTTTTAGCAATTGAAGGGGCAATACAATGGGGAAAGTAAGGGCTGCAGCTCCGGCTAGTAATCAAAGTTCGTCCAAGGCCAAGCTTCAGGTTCCCGGCGTTGATAAGACTATTCCAAGAGGGAAGCCAAAGTCGGGGAGGGTATGGAAGACTCAAAAGCAAAGGTATGTCATATGTTGTATGTCAGATAAACAATATAATTAAAATCGCCATAAAATTAATTCTTTTGTGTCGGTGCGTACACGTGACATATATGTCGTCATATGTCAGTTGTCGTTGTCAGTGGACGAAGGGTCTTTAACCACTGTAATCGATGATTGATGTCCATTCACCATTTGTCCATTACCAAATTCATAATTTGTTAACATTTTGTTCCTACATACTAGTAATTGCGAATATTATTGTTTCTCTTCAGGGCTTCTACAATGAGAAAGCATAAACGGGACACGTTCGAGAAGAAACAGTCGGAGAGAGAGTTAAAGAAGTCCGTGAAAGAGCAGTCTCGAGCCATTGTGGAGCAGAAGAAATTGGATCAACAACTGAAACGAGAACGGGAGGCTGAAAACAGGAAAAGAAAGGAGGAGAATGCCAGAAAGTCCGAAATCGTTCAAGTGGTAAGCCTAAATATACCTAATCACTACTTTTTTAATGAGCATTGTAATTAATTTACATTTTTTATAACAAGTGCTGTAACATTTCCGAGGTTGAATGAAACTGATTTTATTTTATTTTATGATTTTTTTTCACAGATACGAAATACGGCAAAGTTCAAGAGAATGAAGAAAAAGCAGCTTCGACAGGTGGAGACGCGAGACACAACAGTAGTGGAGAAAGTTACTAAATAATCCAAGTAATTTATATTTTTAGATGATGTTCTGTTCATATATATATTTTAGACTTATTACGTCATAATATAATAAACTTTTCGCATCGTATTCGTTTATATACGTCATACGTGGACTCGACTTCGATTTGGTATTGGCGAATTTCATTGATTATGAACTTTATTAATTGAATTATTCGAGGGGAAGGAAGTTGAATGATTTTAAGGAAGCGAATTTAGGTATTCTTCGTCTTTATAAAAATGTAGGAAAAAATTTAGGATATTTTAACATGGAGTGCATTCAATTCATTGTATAAGTTGTATAAGTACATATTGTCGCTCATGATCGTCATGACATATCATGAAAATGTACACGTTGGTGTTCCTTATTTCTACCCATTTACTGTAGTATTGAAAATCACTAAAATCATGTACAATCCAATCAAACTTTTAAAAATATATTGCATGAGTGAGTGTTAAGTTTAGACCTCTAGAGAGGTAGATTATGGAATGAGCCAGTATCTAATGGTTAGAAATTCCCGTTTGCACTATTTTCCATAAAACATTATTCATATATTCAACAGTGTAATGTATACATTTGGTAAGTTGACAGCTATGACCCGGTGAAAGTCCAGTGTTAATGTTACATAATGTTAAAATTAATCCCTTCGCTATGAATCCTTCCGCAATGTAGATAACTGTTATAATAACTGAAGTCGCAGTGGCTGATAATAATGTGTATAATGACAATAAGATGGAACTCCAATAAGATGAGTTTCATCAATTTGTTGTATACCTTGCAGTATTCATCATCATATCATGGTCATGGACGGACATACCCAACAATCTCATTTTACCCAAAATAAACGCCTTCAAAATTCATATATATCCCGCACTAGTAAAATGTTGATTATAATAATCTTATTGTTTCTTATGTTCGTATTGAAGGCAGGTCTCTTCACTTTTTAGTTAACCTTCGTATACAACTTCATAAGACGAACAATTTTATAATTGGTATAGGTACACCTGAGAAACTGAAGGTAATGTATCTCAGAGGTGCGCTTTACGTCATTGTTAGTAGTAGCCTTTTACTGAAGAAAACGCTTACTTGTTTTGTGCTCCATGAACCGAAACCTGCTATTATACAGGTACATACATATCATCTCTTCATATAGAACATATTCATATTACCATATTGGTGATTGTAATGCAAGTGTACTTCATAAGTCTAATAAAACAATCCTTACCTGTCCTGTCCCAAGCTAGCATAAATTCTACCAACAACGACCAGACGTCGACTCTTCAGAATATAACGTATATAACTCGGCTTCCCATTGGCACTGGTTATGCTACTTCTCTCCTTGCTCTCATACTTATAGACTGCGTACTTCTTAACCCCCTCTTCTTCTCATTCGCGTTCGTTCATCGCATCGGTTGGTTGGTGGTCGTGGACTCATCGACCTTTTCCTCCAATTTTATATCTAATATATTTATACTCTTCTACCAAAAGGCATTTATAGCCTTACAATAAGACGCAGATGTTGCATGTTCGTATGCGATATACAAGTCGGAGTCCTGAGAGTTGTAAAAAATTGGAAGGAAAAGGGTATAAGAAAATTGATATAAAGTCATACAAGAGAATAATGTGCTCTTGCTCTCTTCTGGCTGATTTTCGTTACAGCGAATGCGGTAGATTATTATGTGCACTCTCTGCAGGCTCATTTCATTGCATCAAAATCAAATGTCTGTGTACTAAAGAGTAACTATTTTACTACGTGGTGAAAAATTACGAGGATCAGGATTATTTGTGATTTGCTAGAATACAAACTTGCCTATATATGACTTACTCTTCGCAGTTCTATGTACATTAAAAAATTGAAGGATTTTTAGTAGCAATTCCGTTAAAAGTTGAAAGGGAACAAGCGCTGCGCTACTCTTGATACTGATGTGAGTGATGTGATACGATAGGATAACAACATTGGAAATGGAAGTGGGAGAATAGGGCATTGTGTACACGGCAAGCATGTGGAGTGTGGAGAGGAAGGACTTTAAAATGGGTTTAATGTGGAATAGGCAGAGAGGCAAGTAAATGCCATTATGCCTGCGAGAAAAGTTAAATTCTTTGAAAGGCAAGGAGGAGAGGACTGTATTGATATGATATTCGTTTTGTACTTTAGTGTGACGCTCTACATAATTGGAGTCAAAAGCGATTGTACTCTTCCAAAGCTCACACACTTGTGGAAACGGCTCTCAAACAATGTTTAACTCTTGGAAACAGTTTTTTTTTTCGCAAGGGCTAATATAAGTAGTTGACTTCTTTCTGCAAAAATTCTGCATTGAATTGCCATGTAAAATGGAAAAGGATTGTGGAGTGAACTTGTTATTGAGGATTTTACTGTAGAAATTGATTTCTCGAGCTTCAAATTACTGATGTACATATAAGTGCCCATGTCACAAATTCAAGGCAAAGTGTCATATAATCATATCAGACGTTTACACAGTTAACGGTGATGTGCCTGAATAGAAAGCACGACTAAATTGAACTAGAATGGACTGGAAAAAACGAAACAAGCTAACAATTTGGAACTCTACATTAGATTTTTTTAAACTGCGCAATAGAGCAACGAATGAGAAACAGAAATATATATTCATGTTTGTTCAAGGAATACTCTTTATCAGTTCCTGAGAGGAATGTACATATTGCTTGGACTACCCCACAAAGTGTTTGGCATTATTGAACAAAGAAAGTTTGTACAACCGGTGAAACCCAAAGTGAAAACAGTTTATTGTGGCAGTGTCAGGGACCGACTTAACTTTACTTGGTGTGCATTGGTTGGTTTGTGAAAACAGTTTTACCCCATTTTATGCAAAAATAAAATACAGGAGTTTTGACTGTAAGTACAATTACCATTTAGTAATCATTATTTCATCTCCTTCAATTATCTGTAAATATGAGGGTGCTAACATTCAGACTAATCATTTAATCCTACATGACATGACACTTCCAGTTATTCACGATTCGACTTCATTGTTCAGGTAGCTGTTGCAAAATCCCGGTGTTACGTTTACGTTTCGCTAGTTTCGTCGTCTCGAAGATAAATTCAGACTATACAATTGCAAACAATACGATTACATAGTACACATGCAATTTTTTCAATGCATTTGCAGTGCATCTTTTGTTGTTAGCAAATTCTGCAAATTAAGTTTGCTGTCATTATCATTACCATAAAGTAAGGATAATGGCAATGATACCAAAAGTAACAATGGTACTGGTTGGATTTTATTACTTCTTTTTCTTGAGATGAAAGTCCAAACTACTAGTGTAAAGCGAAGCCTGTTTAAGTAAAGTGAGATTCATGTGGAAACTTGAGGATGTAACAATTGAAGGTCTAATCCATTGAAACAAAATCATATCGTCATTAACCAATTATCATAATTATTCCACTGCAAATTATTGTAGGAGCATTATTGGGGTACTTGCCACCACCAAACATAAAATATGGCGGTTTTGGTTTGGTTGCTCTATATTTTGGGCAAAACTGTCCATTCCATTTTTTGTTTGCAATATTAATAATACATTCTAAAACTCAGAATGAAATCAAATGAACATGGACGAGTAAAAAAAATCCTTCCAACAATCTGCATCATCTTGTGATCTTATGAATACCTATACATATTTACCTAGTTGTTTTGTATATAATATCACTTTATCCAAGACGCTGAGAATAAGCTTTTAGTAGTTTCATCTTTATATTGTCATCTTATTTCGCAGTTCCAAGTTTTTATGGTACAAAAGTTAATCCTTGTTAGAGTATAAGTGTATAGTGGCTGTTCTGTTATGAGAGTAGTCGTTATGTTATGGATGTGTTATCGAGTCAGCGTTTGTTTGCCAACATCATGCCTATAATGTGCTCCTTCGTTTACATGAGGATGAGATGCGATGGGATGCTGCGATTAGTTTATAGGAAATAATAATGCTTCCATTGCTATAATTTGTAATCCCAGCATAAGAGCTGTTGATGGGCTTATTTACTTCATTCCACCAACGTTGCTCCCCATTCCACTGCAGTAGTTTTCGCTTGTAAACGCATAATTTTTTTATGTTATCTGAAAAGGAGGAAAAAGGGTTGATTATAAAGTTGTATTTGATTCCATCAGTGTTGACTTAGGCTGCTGGCTGCCTTTGCCTGGCACACGAAATGATAACATGAACCTCACCATCATCATCATTATTATTATCGCGATTACAATACGAATGTTATACGATGATGATGAGATCAGTTTAAAAAAGTAAGAGTCCAACAGTGGCACTCAACCATGCAAATAACGATGAAGGAATAATAACATTTTAGCTGCAGCAGTCGCCGCGCAGCGCAGCGTGCTCAGCATATATTGTAAACAGTAGTATTGTTATAATTAGTTTGCATTTTTACGTAATAAAAAGTTTACTGACTGATCCTGTCCTGGGTACATTGCAATTCCAATTCCCCTTCATATTGTGTACTGACTGCAGCATGATTTTTTTAAACTAACTTTTTGTAATGTGAATGAATGGTAGAAAAAGAAGACGTACAAATGTGCATATAGGTTGGCGTGTATTATTGCACCAATCATGAAAGTATTATCATGAAAACCTCGGCATGCTTGCATGTCTGCCTGTGGATAAGTTAGGTTGAAACTTTTTTTTATAGCCAAACCAGTATACTTTCAAGCATAATACATCACTTTCATCCATACGTACCCAACCAACTTTTACCTAAATTGTTGTTACCTACACGGTAGATATTTTTTGGGAACTTTTAGTTAGTAGTTGGACAGACAAGACACAAGTTATGCTGCTGGTTTTATTGTGGTTCGCAAGAAGATCCTGTGAGATCTTCGAATAAAATGGTTTTCGCTTCACTGCGCATTACAGTGATTATATAAGAACCCATTTAGGCTAGTGGATGGATAGTTTGGATTTTTGTTACTCTTCTTTGTCTTGTTCGTGTCGGAGGGTGATATGATGATGACAGTGTTGTTGTATTCAGATGAAAATATTTCAAAATAATTTCAGACAGAATTTGCCAACATCATCACAGAGCTACTTTTACACATGCATAGCTTCGACTAGAAAATGGGAGTCCAGAGACAGGAAAACTTGAGGAGAGAGAGGATTTCTTCTTGAGCTGTTTGTTACCGTGATGTGAACGTGACTATCAGATTTTGATCGTGGAAGGTTATGGATATGATTCTCTGCGAGTTGAGTTCTACTAGTTTGTTCCCAACTCCTAAGGTGAGATAGAGGAGAGGTAGAGATGAGAAACATTTTCCATGTTGTTTGATATGGGTATTAAGGATAGCAGCTAAGTAGTATTAAGGAAAGGCGACACCTTTCAATTTGCTGTACGTATGTCACACACATGCGGAAACTGGGACTGTTTTCCCTCCCTCTTTGGACTAATTGCTGAAATGTAATGTGTGCATGAATTTTGCCTGAAACGTGTTGTCATAAAATGTTCTCATTAATTTAGCACGATCTGATATGCCAAATGTCGATGGTGTCAGTGTCAGAGTCAGGATTGTGGAATGATTTAATGAATGCCAATCCCAAGGTTTAATTCGAAATGGCTTTTAAGAATTGATTGGTTGCTCGTGTGCAAAGTGTCAAGCTAAATAAATTGCATAGAAATGGAGAGATCATATAAAATATTTCAGTAAAATTTTCACTTTTGTATGGAGTTGGTGCAAATAATAGCTATATTCAAAACACATATTCTCATCCCGTATCCGTTAGTTCTCTAACACGAAAACATGATTCATGATTCAAAATAGGTTCAGTAACTTTCCACCACGGCATTGCATAGCACAGCAATTTACTGTAATATAGCTCATTGTATAAGACTCGTTTTAGTTGTTTTTTAATTGAAGTAGAAACTTACAATTTCCAATCAACAATAATTTTATATGTTTTGGATTATAATGTCCTTTGTGTTTGGTATTCGTTTTCCTCTAGAACTTACGTGAGATCCTCCTCCAGTTCATCAATAAAAATTGCACAGCAGACTGGAAATTAGTGTACAGATTTGCTAACTCTTTTACGTACCTTTTCGAGTAGCAGTTCCCTGTAACAATTTCTCGTTGTTTAGTGTCGTGCATGCCCAGTTCCAACTTCCAAACCAAAGATTATTATAAGGTATGCCTCTTCTACCTCCCCACACAAAGCAACGCTACATGATCTAATTTGAAAAAGGGGTCATACAGTGTGAGCAACTGTGAGAGGAGAAGTGAAACGCGGAGGCA
>JAQGAI010001787.1:0-13737 GCA_034696905.1 Lepidocyrtus violaceus
GTGACAGGAAAGAGGGAAATGTAATCTACGGCTTCCTTCGACCAATCCCATGTCAAGTCACAGACGATATGTTTCTCCATCGAATGTTTAATTCAATATTTCATGCTGCGGATAAAGAAGGAGAAGTAAATTGCATGTAAATTCCTAACCCAATATGTGTAGGACAAAGAGATAAACTTCCCGTCTCGAATTTGATTACGGTTTTTTGGCTGACACATCATCGAGCATTACATAAATTACATTCAGTTTACGGCTAATAATTGTCTGATAGGGGGAATTTCTAATCAAAATTTATTAGTTTTGTTTATGTATGCTCCTCCAAAATTTTATCTTCTTTCACATTTTCTTCGATAAGTTGTGTACTGCCGGAAGTTTGAATTTGATTGCTTGCGATAAACCAAATTATTGGTAATCTTCCATAATTTATGGTCTAACATGCCCATTTTCACTAGATACGAGCATAACTGCATAAATATGATAGAAGAATGAAGATGATATAATTAAGCAATATGGATGACCATTATAAATATTATGTCTCTTTCATTCCAGTCTTGCAAGGTGGTCCTTTGTCGGGCAAGTATCAGCTTGTGCAGTATCACAGCCACTGGGGCCGTGATTGCTCTACGGGATCAGAGCACACTGTGGACGGAAACTGCTATCCTGCTGAGGTAAGCGAAAAAAATCTACTTGCTCGAGAGCTTCTCTCCCATTATTACCGTCACCACAAGAATATTTACGACTGCTTGACTCTATTATACATACCCTGAAGATTGTGAAAGTATACATTACGCGAAGAAACTGCAACAGAATGTCTAGCGCTGAATGGTAATGTTGGTAATTTTCTGTATCACTTACTATAATCATGTTACAATGACTGCAAATGTTTGCTTGCAGGCTGCCAAACTGCCAATAGCCTTACCTGGCCATTGGGCAGGGGTATAGTGATACATTTGAGTGAAATTCTATCAGCCAAACTACTTTAAATAATTTATCGATGTTAATCATAATATTGTATGCAGGAAATTACTGTACTGCTTTGCTTACCCAAGTACCAATTTAACTGTCTGTGATTTTTAAATGACTTTAGTTGACTGTTTTGTGACTTTCAAATCAAAATTGGAAAATACAGCCGTGCAGACACTCGCTCATCATATTTGGCACGGATGTAAATAAGATTTAAGAATCGAATGAAAGCGTCTGGTTGTAGGAAATGCCTTTATGCCATGAGATAAACTTTCGAATTTAACCATTCAACGATTGAGGTGCTCAGCTCAATTATCTGAATTGTTGCCAAAAAACAAAGACCACGCCCAAGAATAAATTGCTCATAGATAACCGAAGGAAAAGTGCATACACAATATAATGCACGATCAGGGACAGCAAAATGCAATCGGTAAATAAAAACGAATGTCATGCGGGCATTCGTAGTAGAAGGATAGTCTTATAGAAGGCTGCTGTAGTGTCATTTAAAAAAAATACAGAAAAACTGTTTGCATGCTTCATTTTATTTTTAGTAATTCAAAATGAATTCCAGCAAACGGCTTATTTGAGTCTTCAAAATCAATTAACCGCTTGAGAGTGATAAAATTTGCGATCGTGAATTACTTTCAATTAGATTAGAGTACCCAATTTTGCCGACAAAATCATAATGACGAAGTGAAGGTTGTTAATGATATCAGGCAAACTTTCTAGCAAATCTGCTTACGACAAGGAAAAATATACCAAACTATGACCGGACCGGCAAAAAGCAAACTTACCATTAACTTTACTAGGTGTACTTAAAAATGCTTTTAGTGAATAATTAGATTTAATATACATTATGAGAAGATTTATGAAATGTGTGCGCTTTAAAAAGACCGGAGAGTTCGCTTCTTTCCTAATTACCGTAAAATCATTGGCCTGACTCTAAAAATAAGCGTAACAACTGAAATGAATGACCCCTCAGTATCCACCCAGACAATCTTATAGGAATAACGTATACCTCTATGCAGACAATTAGCAACATTTTATTTTCGACTTTACCAGTAAGCCAAAGTCAATGACGCTATAACAGTCTGGTTCACATAGCCGTAAGCACCACTGCCGTATGTCGTTAACGCTAGTTTACAATTAGAGTACCTTTCGTATTTACTTCGCTGAGCTTCCTCCGGTCCGTATTATAATGTCCTCTCTAATTAGCTAGCTCGCTAGCATTTGTATTCATTAGTTAGCATAGAAAAACCGTTATCCTATGAACGTTTTGGCGATTTAAAGGAAACCCATTTCAGATGGAAGAAAACCTGTTTGGAAAGAAATATTCTCGGATATTCCGACAAAAAAAGGAAAGAAGTTCTTTTTAGTAATTATCTCATTCCACAAAGCACTGAAGTTTTGGAAGCGGCTCTCGAATCTCTTCATCTTTCCTAGGCAATGCCGGCTTTTTAAAATTCATATGATGAGCTGACGTACTTGTATAGGCACCTACCTACTTATACAACCTCACGTGGAACTGACTTGCATATTCATGAACGGATTTCATTAAACTTTTAAGTCGGGATTTCGTACAATATAAGCCAGCCATGAGTTTTGAAGACTTTGCCATATCGGTTCTTCTTTTCATAATACACACCAGTTCGACGCATGAAACTGCAGAATGGAAGACAACAAAATTTCACCCAAAACTAGCTCTCATTCTCCATATCCGATTCATAATGAATTTCTGGAATATGAATTTTCTCCGCTATACAAAATATTAGATTATAATCATCGCTTCCATTATCCATTATTCGGAAAGCCTGCAAAAATCTAATTAAATTCTCTCGCTGGTCTCCCACTTTGTTAATTTATTAATTTGTTTGCCTGATTGGCAAACGTTATTTTGGTTCAGCTGGTACGAATTAAAAATTACGAGGAGGTTGAAAGCACGCTTGGTTGGATATCCATTTCAGCTTGACTGGCTTTTTGCCATCCGATGTATTCATAAATTACTTTTGGAAATAAAATGTTAATTCTTTAATAAAAATTGCGCGATCGTAACATGACATCGCATTGCCAACAAATTATCCACGCAGACTATATACTATACTGACTCCTGACTCGTAAACTCGGCTGTTATACTGATTTATGCAACTTGACCATTATGATTAGCACTAATTGTATTTTAATTATTTTATGTACTTTAGATCCATTTGGTGCACTGGAACTGTGATAAATACAAAAGCTTTGAGGAAGCAGCGGACAAGGAAGATGGACTTTGCGTTCTCGGAATCTTTTTCAAGGTATACATATTTTAGAACCCATTTTGAGATCATCAACAACATCTTCTGTAACAAAACATGCTCTGAACTCTTTCGTTTCGATTAGCCAGTATTTTCATCTATGTATTATATAGCAACTCATATTTTCTTTCATTTTTACTCTCATCCCTGCAGATATTTATTAAATCAGGTTTGTAGAAAAAACACGGGAAAATTGTTCTCATTCTCAACAGAACTAACATCTAAAAGAAAAGAAAAGCATCTAACTTCTCAAGAGAAAAGGGAAAGCGCAAAGAACGTTTTTTATTTAGTTGCAAGAATGTAAAAAAATATGTTTGTATCTCATGTGAATATAAATTCCCATAAAGGCTCCCATTCCTCCCATATCTAATCATCCCAATGTAAAATGATAACCTGTTATGGTCGGAGTAAAAGGTACCTGCTAGATACCCTTGTCTAATCTGATACGAGAAAGTTATTCCGGCATGACTTGTGCAGTACCAATGTGGGAACATTTTAAAAATAGATGTACCGGAGGTATTTTTTGATCCTCTTATCCTTTCACAAAACTTTCTCCGTTCTCTCACCCAACCAGTACCGGTATATTATGCTGATGAAGTTATCTCTAGCATTTTTACAACGTTAAATGTATCACTTGAGGATAAACAGAACTAAATACATTTGAAGTTCTAAAAGGAAAGGGTTCTTTCAAAAAATTTAAAACGGCGCATCCCAAAGAACCCTTCATGTTTAGACACCAGAATTTTATTTGAATTTTAGTACATTTTTTAAGATGCTTTCCTTTTTTATTCTCCTCTTAAACCTTACCTTTTATAACTCGATCAAAAATCTATCTAGCCGGAAATTACACAGGCTTAAATTCGAATTTCAGCCAAGCCGATACTTTCTTCAAACAAAGAAGTTTACGCTACAACTTGGTTTGCTCCATCTGAAACTTGAAATATGCAAAATACGAAATAGGATTTTATTTTAGATAAACTATGAACGATAAATGCCTTCCAGCGTTAAATGTGAAAATGAAAAAATAAAATGGTTATGGTCTGTGAAATACGATGATAAAACATGACACGACCTCAACTTGGAAGCTTAAATTGAAAGATAGCGCTGGAAAAGAAAAGCTGCAATTTACGTTGACAGACACATGCCACGTCGTCATGATATGATGTTGGTTGATCCTAGTCCATAAAGCCTTAAATTGTAAAGCAAGAAAATTTTCATGCTAAAAATGACAAAATATTCTTCAACCCTGTTTGAACAGGTTATAAAAGTTTAATCACGTTTCAAAATACTTCACAACCTCCACATAAGTTTTGAATAAGCACTCAAGGTAGAGCTGGTGTAGAAAATGAGTGACCGCTTTAGTAATCACATTTTTCCCTCAGTACTTTCTCCTGTTTTCTCTCGGGATACGGGAAGGGACAGTAAAAGTAGTATGCTTCGTGCATGGTTTCGTTTCATACCAACTGGAACTAGGCAGTAAAAATAGTTATATTTGTCATCAAGCATGTATGTAGTATTTTGAGCCAAACAGCAGTTAAAGTAGATTTATAGACATATAGACTCTTTCTCTAACCGTCAGTTGTACAAACATCATCATCAGAATCATTCATGAATGCAGAAGAAAATTATATAGTTCTCCAGGGCGAAATGACTTTCTCTGGCTCAAGAAACTTAGCTTTCATTATGTAGAGCTGACCAACTTTCCCCAAGGGCTTTACGAAGAAAGCAGGAAACGAATAAAGCAACGTTTGAGGTAATTGTAGTAACATCAACTAGCAAGTTGTTTCAAGTAGTATTTAAACATTGACAAACACCATAACTGCAGACAGAGGCAGCCATGTTCCCTGATTTTACAATGAAGACACACTTTTTGTCTGTGGTGTAATAGATGAATCTCTAAAATCTCAACAGCTTTTCTGCATGTTTTTATGCAATCCGTGATAGTAAAACTTTGAGTATGCGTACTTATGTATGTCAAGGGTAAAAGGATTTACTATATTTTGTCAACTATTTACTTTTCATTTCTAATTTGGGACAGCTGTATAGGAGAAAGTATTGATAATTGTGTGAAACAAATAACGTACCTATGTACGGATATCCTGGTTATTTTTGTGATAGTAGGAAAAACAAAAGTCATGGGGCTTAATGCAGAAAACTCAACTTCCAGTTGAAGTGTTTGCTGTTTACTTTCCCCTGTACTTCAGCGCGAAAAACTATTGCACTTTCCCAGAAATCATCTGAAACTTTCTCTTTGGAATAAGTTTATATAAAACAAAGAACCAAACCAGTATGAAAACTAATTTGAAGCGCTTTTATCAATATACATCAATTTCAATATTAATATATTCCAGGTGGGAGCTGAAAACAAAGAGCTACAAAAACTGGTGGAGCTTCTGGCCAAGATTCCTTACAAGGGGGATTCCACACCTGTTGGACAAGATGTGGATCCTGCTGCATTCATTCCAGGTACAGATTGCATAATACTTTAAATCCTACTCAACAATTAATTGTTATCGCATTGATCATATGAATAGGTGAGGAAGCTCAGCCGGTGTCTTCAAAATTCTATCATGGGAAAAATATTAAAACTTTATTGCGTTTTTACGAAATAGATAGATAAGAAGTTATAGGAATACAGAAGCGCTATTTAATGTAATGAATGAAACTAGCACACCCAAAAGTTCATCATGTTCCAAGGTCAAGTCTTGTTACAGTTACAACAGATGTAGAAAAGTTGACAAAATTAATGATTTCCCCCACAATGTGCAAATGTATAGAAAGCAATGCATTCACAGTTATATGGAATAACAAAGTTTTTTTTCTTTCTTGCCCATTTTCTATTGTGTTTGCTCATGATACGACATTTCTCATCTTTTGGAAGACCGTTCATGACTGCACTATACATACATCCTTTCTGTTTACTCTGAAAAACTTTCTCATAAAATAATATTTATTCCTGTCGCATTCATAAAGGCGATAGGAAAGGAAAACCGTTCCTTCCTGTTCGTTTATTCAATAGGAAGGATGGAATAGAAGAAAATATCTAGTTATATGCTCCCGGTTCCGTCTTAAAAGCTAGGAATTTAGTCCGTATAGGTACAAACTAAATGAGAATTTATGGAGCTATTGTTATATAAGATAAGGTGGAACGGTGGATGGTTTCCCCAAAACTGACAGTGAGAGATGTAACGTAGGTATATGGGAATGTCCATGGCCTTGGCAAATCGCCAAGTTTTCGGATTTACCAGTCATTTCCAGTCGATAACCTATAAGATGCATGAATCAGTGAAATGGGAAACTTTCTCACTTGCTTTCTCCCAGAACATTCTAAAAGCTAAAGAGATATTGTCCTATAAATTTCCATAATACGTAGAATGCTGACTATCAGAAGCTTTCTCGTTTAAGAAAGAAAATGGGAAGAGAAGGAACAGGCGCATATCAAAGCGATATACTTACCTATATGAATTTATATTCATGTAATGGGCTTATTATCGGAGAATGTGGCTGCATAATGAAAACGGAGAATGATCATTTGGCCTTGATCTTTTCACAGGAAACCGATCCTACTGGACCTACCCTGGCTCACTAACAACACCTCCGTGTTTGGAATCCGTCACTTGGATTGTCTTCAAAGAGCCCGTTGAGGTTTCCGAGAAGCAGGTAAGAAAATGGAGCTTAATTGGCACCCGATTCAGGATAAATGTCGAGAGCGTCTTTTGTTTCACAGCAATATTGCTTTCACTCGAGTTGAAGTGGATGCTGTGCTCTCAACAAAATGTAAAGCTTTTTTATATTTACGTGATATTCTGCATTTTCCTTATTAGATCGAGGCTTTCCGTCAGCTATTCAGCTTTGGCAAGGCTGATCCACAGCCCAATGATGAATTCTCTGGAAGGATTCTCACCAACTTCAGACCACCCTTGAATGTTGGGCAACGTGTTGTAAAATCTTGCGATTAAATCCATATCCCTTTTATTTGCTGGCTAAACATTGGATACTGGTCTGGTATGAATTGGCGATTTCTAAATTGGGTAACAGTATTTGGAGGACAAAAGGGTTCCAAATCCAGATTGAATTCGAGCATGCTTTTTAAATATCAACTCATTATTGGCTGCTTCAGCAGGGTTTACAAATCAGAATGTGAAGGTGTTCACTGAAATCAAAAACAAAACATGTTTTAAAACTTTAAAAAATTGTGATTCAAAAATGATAAAACTGCAACACAAATTCAAAACATTGGATGCCAAATTTGTCCAAGACAATGTGCAGTTCACCCCATATCCCACTTTTTTTTGCAGCAGAAGTAACATAATTGAAATTTCTGCCTAAAATTGACCTATAAACCAAATTGACAGAATCGTATTTTCTAAAAAAAAAAATAACTTTAACAAAAATTTGCAAGATAAACATACATATTATGTGGTGAAAACTAACAAGGGTAGCTTTGGAATTCCAACGAATTCTAGATGGAATTATACAAAAAAAAATCACAGGTTAACAAGGCTAATAATTATGATAATAAAAATATATATCACTAGCAAAAGTAGCAAAAGATTAATTTACAATATTTTTAGAAGAAATATATATGCAGCTTTATAAAAGAAATCCATATCTACAAAAGTTAACCATGTCAGGTATTATATTAATAACATCCTTCTAAGGAAAATGAGCGTCGTACCTGTTTGATCAATCGTAGTAAAACTAGCAATAATCTAGAAGTATTCATTTTCCAAAGTACACAGAGTAGATTAGACAATCAGGTAGAAAGTAATTGGACATTGATAACTCGTACCTCTGTAGGAATCCTGAGTAATCATTGTCATTCATAAAGCAAAGTGACAGATACAGATACATGAGTACTAAACTTTAGAAACTAGAGGATATATAGACAATCAGAGCTGATTTACAAAAATAAATGAAAGGAGTTTCAATTAAAACTATATCAATATAAAATTAAACATAATTACAATTAAATTAGGGACATGGTTAGACAGCTCCTGTACCTACACCAAAAAAGTATCTGACGGAATTAGTGATACATTTCAATAGATTGATTGACCTTAGCAGTGTACCTTTCGTAGGGGGGCGAACGTGAGAAAGAAGAATGAATGTAACGTATTGTAAGTTGTTTGGAGAAAGTGGGGGAAAGCAAGGTTGATGTGTTGGATCAAGGAAAAGGCTCTTTGCAGGGAAAATTAATGTGATGTTAAATGTTGCTTATGTAGATTGTAGCGTTGAATATAAATTGTCGTGGTTCGTCAAGCAAAACTTAAGTTTAGTAGGAAGGAAAAGTATTTTTTTTCCTCCTTGAGGGAAAGGCAGGATAAAATTTGACAATATTGCTGGAAGCCGTCTTGTTGGTGACAGGATGTTATCCATTTCTGTCACTGTCACGTGCATGTAGAAAATTCGTGCGAAAATTTTGCAAAAAAGAATGTAATGTTAACAGGTAGAACTTATGATGATAAATTGACAAAGAAAACACTGCTTATTGTTGGCTAATCAATTTTTTCAAAGTAGTTGTAGCAAACAAGTAATTTTTAAACCTAATTATGGGAGCGAGATAGGTTCACACGGAAGCCTTAAACCGATGGCAAATAATACCAGAACTAGATTACATTTTTTGACGTAGTACAGACAGATTTATCTATTAGAGGTACACAGTTTAAACTTGAGACTACGGGGCTTCCAAGTTAGAAATTCAATTTTAAAAAAGAAGAAAAAAAAATCACCGATCACAGATATATTGAAATAAGCTCAAGCTTAGTATTTAAAAACAAACTCACTGGTAGACTATTACTAACGAAAACATGTCAATTACGTATGTAGAATGTGTTGATTCATCATCAAAATAATGTCGAATTTAGACTCAACAATATGAGTTGTACCTAACATTGCATTGGTACGATTATTTGCGGAAATATTTTCCTGGCACGAATCACCTTTTGTCATAATAATGTGAAAATCAAATCATAATTTGATCACAAATACGCATAAGTTCGAGTTAAATACTTACAAATCAATTTTAAAATTGTGATGATGACATGAAAACCTGTGCTGGGATTTGTAGATTGTAGATTGGATGTATAAAAGCCTAGTGTTCAACTCAACAAGAAGAAATTTAGTTTTGTAAACTGTAATTTTAGGGAAATTTCTCTGATATTCAAGCCGTCCTTGGGCTCATTCTGGTGGCAGTGTTAAAACATCCACTGACTATGTGAATGTTGTATAATGTATAGTATAGTGCATGGAGAAAGTTAGTTAACCGTTGCTGGAAGAGAAAAGGGAAGTGTGGTTGGTGGAGTGAGAAATAGGACGGTGGCTTTGTGGGAATTCTGCGAATGAATCTGTTCTGGATAGAAAGAGAGTGGAAGCTAGTCGTGTCATGGAGTGGTCGTGATGAATGAATAGACCCTATAAGTTGTGTAAACTAAACTAAACTATATTTTAATGTACATCATTTTGAGATTTTCCTTTGATAACTTCCATCATCCCTGATAAATCTGATTTGATTTCACCATTCGATGACACTACATTATTATGACATACAATAATTTTGATTTACTGTAAACCATTCTTGTGAAATAATTACTGAACATAAAAATACATATTCTACTGATTTAACTTTTTATGCTGTTTTTATGTCGACTCTTTATTGTTTGTAAGTACTTTTTAAAGTTAAATGTATACTTATTTGACTAATTTCATAAAAAGATTAGCATTAGAGCACAACGGAGAAGATTAGGTGAAAAGCTAGCTCTCCCAAGGTTTGATTTCATATGGTGCCGAATAAATAACCTTTAAGTTATAAATAAAATATATGCAGGAAAAGCAAAATAAAGTTCAATCTGTCTATAGTAAAAAAAAACATGTAAGCCACACAAGGACAAAAGTTTTTTGTTAGAGAAACTGCTTCTAAAAATGTATATGACCCAGATAAAAAAGCTGTAATCATGTAAAAAAAAACTTATGTAAGAAAACGAGACTGTGTTAAAAAAATATTATCCAGTTTTAGCAAAGTAAAAGGTGCTAAGACGCAGCCTTATTATTAGTGAATCTAAGGAAAAAAATCTGTAAAACAATAATCAATCTCTACAACAATGGGGTAAAGTAAAACAGAGTACACTGATTGAAGTAATCAATACTGTAGTGAAAAATTCTAATAGTAAAAAAAATGAATTGACTGTAGTAAAAAAACATACCTAAAATGTCGTATTCAAGGAATTTAAAAGGAAATAAAAGAATTACACAGAAGAAGAAAAAAATTTACACCACATACTTCACTTTCACTTCCCACCTTTCCTCATTTGCTTTCTTTGAACGATGAGCACTTTCATGAATTTTACTTTCAGCTGTGCAACCAAGGACTCCAGGAGCTGAAGACGTTGCTCCACCACCGGATCCTGGTGGGTGTCACTATAATCATCTCCATAAAGAGTTGGCCCTGAGGTTCCACTCGTACTTCCCGTTGAATTATAACCTTCACGTATGTGGACTCTCCCTTTACTATTATTGCTCCCGGTACGAGTGTAAGCTTCCCTCAGTATAGAGCCGTAGGATGGTCTCGGCTGTAAAGTTGGTGGTTTATTCCAAACCTTCATCATGGGAATTGATGGAGGAACATGGGCCTCTCCTTTCAATTTGTCAAAAGGTATCTTGGAGTAACTGGATTTAGGGAAGTGCCTCTGGATGAAGCCTACCACGGCATCCATTCGTTTCTCCATGTTATCCAATTTTTCCACAATGGTCTCTGACAACGGTTTTGATTTTTCGTCCCCACAAATATTTCGACGGTTTTCAGGCTGAGAAATTGCTTCCTCTGGATTTACGGTGATGGGATCTTTTTCTAAAAAAACTGGTGAGGAAAGGAATCCCCCATGGGGAAATATTAATCTTCAGTCAAGAAATAAGCAGCACAGCGTAGCATATGAAGTAAAAGTATAACCAGCATACTACATAATGCACATTTTATATTCCAAAGTTTGAACATTTTTCTTACCATTTTCATCTAAAAAGTATCTACTTTCTGCAATACTTTCACTTGTTTTTGTGGGAACGTTACTGGTCCCAGCCTCCTTTCCAACTTTGAGCAAGGCTATTTCACGAGTTAACGATGAGATCCTTTCCTTTTGGGCATTAATTTCCTCAACTTTCTCTTTGAGTATCCTCTTCAAGACGTTTATGACGTTGGGATCATCTTCTTCATCCAGTCCCGGAGGAGTTTCTGTGCTTTTTGTTTATAGAATTTTTTTGTAGATAAGTACCCAATATTTTATCATCTTTACTGGTTTTAGTACCGTGGTTGGGTTTAAAAATGTACCTTTGAATTTTATGATGATCTTTGAGGTCTTTTTGAGGAGGTGGATCCGGACTTTCTCCGTCTGGAGTTTGGTCCCTATTTAAGCGTGAATGAGAGATCCGCCTTCGGGCGCTTCCAGTTTCACATTCTTCTTCCCTTTCCGCAGCGAATGCTGCTGCTATTTCTGCCCATCGTTCAGGGTTCATGCTTTTTATTTATTACAACGAATCCCAGTTATCAAAGCTTAAATTAAAGCTGTAACAATGAATGACAAAATAATTTATATATTAAGAACACGTCGAAAAGGTGTGTTTCGTTTTCATTTAATTTATTTCAAATCAAAACCGGATACTACTTACAAACAAATGCATATGAATAAAGCACACTTTTTTTTATACATAACTCAACTGTAAATAAATTTTAAGATTTCCTAAATGATATTAGTTGTTATACAAATTAGATATCTCCAAGCATCCCAACCTACTCATTCAACAATATTATTTTTACGTATTAGAAAGAAGATTTGAATAGTTAGGAAAGTAGTAGTTCCATTTATACATTGTTGTTTCTAAAAATTAGACAGTTCTGCACATAAATAATGTTGTATAAAACTGATGATAATATAATAATGATTTCATAGACTTATTTTATACAGTGCATATGGACTTAAAATGCATTCATGAGGATTATCATTAATTAATTTAGGGTTTATCAGCATCTGGATTCTTTTTCAGTATAACAAATCCTTCGAGAATGGGCGTATGGGAAAGGTATTCATCAGTTGCAAGCTCAGCCCGCTCTCCATGACCGATGAGCACGGGGGTGGTGTAGGTTTGGAAGCCTGTGATTGTTTTCGGCTTTCCTGCTACTCCAACGGTGTCCAAGGCTTGTCCAACACGAACAGAGACTGGCAACGGTTTCAGGTTTTCATCGAAAGTTGCCAACATGCGTGGATTCATGGCAGTAGCCAAACAGTACAGCATGTAGTGGGATCTGCCGAGAATGAGGCCTCTTACGTCCAAAAATGAGAACAGTGTACTAAGCAAGCCTGCAACTGCGACGGGACATAGGAGTTGACGATCCGAATGGAAGGGTGTCAATCCCAAAGTTCCCTTTCCGAGATGTACAAGACCCTGGGCAATTCGAACCATGAAAAGATTGTTCGAATCCTTCGCATGGTACTGGGAGAGTTGGCGAAGCATAGCTGCAACCCTGGCATTATTGGTTCCAGCTCCAACTATTCCCATTGCAAAAATGGAATTTAAAGCTACTTCTTGATCCGTGTCGTGGGAGAACTTGCTCAGGGTATCCAGGACGGTCAGTCGAGGATTCGATACGGAAAGAAGTCCAAGTGCTAATGGTACAGCCCGGCGAATTGCAGGCTCACAATACCGTAACAAGTGTCCGAAGGTTCTGAAGGCCATTTCTGTGCCAATATCTTCGCCCATTGCAATAAGGGCAATACCAAGAACACCTACTGCTTGTTGAAGGTTTAAGTCAAGAGTTTCCTTCTCCTTCGGTTTATCTTTTGAGCTGCTTGAGGAACTTCCTGGCTTCTCCTCCGCCTTTTTGTCCTTTGACTTGCTATCTCGCTTGCGCTTGTCGTCATCTTTCTTTGGGTCTGCTGCCGCAGTTGCTTCGTAATGCTCAGAGCAGACATGAAGTAATTTTTGAATTTTTAGGACGTTTCCTGTTCCAGCATAAGCACAAACTTCGACTAACGTAACCGCCATGGATTTGTAGGGTTCTGCAGCAGCTTCAAGAGCTTGGATTACGATATCTGCCTTTTCTTGCTTTCCGAGGTAGCAAAGTCCAAGACCAAGAGCAATGAAACGTGCATGTGTATCCTTTAGGTCTCCATCTGTTCTTTCCAAAACACTTTGCAGAAGCGTGGTGGTGACGTCTTCGTTGCAGGTTCCAACAGATACCAGTCCACACGCAAGACAGGCTAACCCAATCACTTCAATTCCTGCGTTGTTATCCAAGATAACTCTATTCAGGAGTTCGATTATGTCGTCCCTGTTAGTTCCGGCATAAGCAAGACCAAGTCCAAGAATTGATCCAATCTTCATCGTGTTGCTGTTGTGTGTCACGTAGTCGGACAAAAGTGCGAGGGCTGGATCACACTCATTACGAACACCACAATTTACGATACCACACGCGAGTAATGCTCCAGCCTTG
>JAQGAI010001788.1:0-13736 GCA_034696905.1 Lepidocyrtus violaceus
TGTATAAAAATTTTGACGATTTTATCCGATTTTGATTTGAGTTTTAATTGATTTTTTATTGATTTTCTAGGGGGATCGGGATCACTCAGCTTGCTGTGAGAGATTGATGGAGGTACCCCGCTGCTTCACCAGTTACATAATTGATTATTATGCAGTAATGATTGTGAATGAATTAAAGGATCAATTGTATGTTCACAGCTTCGCCGATAGAAAGCAACTGCTTTATTATTATTATTATGGCAACCAAATTTGCAATACATTCATATCCCATACATATATCCACTATAACTCTTCCCTTTGCCAAACAGGATCGGCACCGTCCGATCTTAAAAAAGAATTAGATAATACTAAAATTAAGCACAGAATCATATCGTATCAAGCAACTACAACTATCTCTCCCTTCCTATCTCCCCCTCTTTTCCAGGAGAGAAAAAAAATTATAATCCTTACTAAAGCTAAAACAATTACCATGTAGCTACATCTTAATGATACATGAAAAAGTATATATACCCAACTGGGCGTGCCATAAGGAAATGGAAGGAAGGAACGAGATTGCATGAGCATGACTACATAATATAATCAGTGAAAATATGCTACGATTTGACAGGAAAAGAAATGTACTGACTGGAACAAGCGCAGGACGATATCCTGGCTGGAAAACATAACGCAAAAATATAAATAGAATTCAGTGCAATCATGGGCCTTCCTTTCATATGCTTATGACATTACAAAAATTGTAATACATAATATGGATAAATAAACCACCTATGTTTGTAGATATATATCTAACTAGCTAATTATACATGCAGGACATGGAATATACTTTTGCCATGTTTCTAGGCTGTGCTTACTGTATATATAAAAAAAATTATTGCATAATGTAGGTAACAAATCGACTCAATGTGTGGTGCAGTTTTGCCCTTAACCTTGGATAAAAAAAATTGAATGTGGAAATCAGATTGCAGTCTATATTTGACAAAAAAAAATCCGAAATGTGGTGTGTATACCGAAATAAAAGAATGAATAATCTTACAAAAAAAATTAATTCTGCTGTGATGATACAAACTAATAACTAGTGATCCTACTGAGTTATAACAATTAATTACAATACATATAGATAACCTAATAACTACATTACAGTTTAATAGTGATCGCTAATGAATTCTAACAAATAATTGTTTATCGATTTATTTATCTAGTAAACCTTGTCCAAATAAAACGGAGAGACATAATGGGAGGTTCGACTGCAAACAGTGATGCGGAGGAAAAATACTTAACTGAGTGGTAATTAAATAATTTGGCATGTTATCTTTTAGGTATTGAATTTAAGTAAAATTAAATGGAAAACTGGTACTGATTATCAAAAAAAAATTACTTTCAGTTTGAAGAAATTTGAATGCTCCCTGTGCTCCCGCAAACCGGAAGTGGGAGACGAGGGGCTCGTTTACAATGAAAAGTGCTCAAAATTTGTGAAACACCGGTTTTGTTACTCGAATTGTTATTGGAATCTACAGCAAAATTGTTTCACGAACCTCCGGTTATGCCCTTTTTGTAGAGAGGGTTTCACGGATTGGAGCTTGGTAGCGGAACTGTTCCCAAATGAGTTACGCGAAATTTTGCGAAAAAATCAACGGAAGCAACGCCGTATTGAAAGAGACAGGCGTTACCATTTACGGAAGGACAAACAAAAATACTTAATTGAATACAGTGATGATGATGAGTTTGATTTGAAATCTGAGATGGAGTCTCTGATTAAAAAGTGTGATGTAGATGAGAAACAATATCGGAAGGGAAAAAAATTAGCAAAACAAAAAGTCCTCAACTACGAAAAGCTGTATTCAGCGGAAATAGATCTACATAACGCCAATGTTTTACTGGAAGAAAAAATGAAGTTAGTGCCTAAATATAGTGATAATTTAGAAAAACTTAACGACGTTGCTTCCTTGATGCGTCAAAGGTCAACTAAGTGCCCAATAGAAGGATGCGAATTTGACGGCGAAGGAGATTCGTGGAGGCTCCGACGGCATGTTGAAGGACGAGGAAAAAGTTCTGGGCGGTGTCCGATGAAAAATGGAAAGCTTCTACGGGATTGTAACTCATGTGGGAAGTCGTTCACAAGGCCAAGCGGATTACGGTCGCATAAGTGCGCGTAAGTAAAACCCCCTAAAAAAAATATTTTTAAAACAAAATTAGTTTAGGTAATTGATTATTTTATGGTAGAATAATAATGGCTATAATAATTAAGATAAAGATTGTAGATAATAGCTAAAAATTCTAAATCTAAATATTTTCTTTCTAACTAACTTTTATTTTTTATTTCCTAAATTCTAACGAAACTAAAACTGATAACTTATCTTATCTGCTGAAGTGACATCTATGGCTCCTGGTCCTTTGGATCCTTGTCATCCTTGGGTTTGGGCCCCTTGCAAAATTTTTGGGTGTGACCTTTCGTGCCGCATTTTTTGCAGCGATGCATCCGAAGTAATCTGCAGTCATCCTTCATGTGACCCTTGCAAAGGCAGAAATGGCATATCCGGTTGGTGGGGGATGGTGAGCTCGCTCGCGATGATGATGGTTCCGGAGAGTCCGGCGCTGGTGACGGTGGCGCGTCCACATCAGAAGGTAGCTGGCAGTTGTCAACTGTGTGACCGAATTCTGAGCAACGGTCGCAAAAGTATCTTCTCTGTTGCCTAGTTATGGTAACTCTCGGCATAACGGTTGGTTCGGCTCGAGCCTGGTTTGGAAATCTGGCACTTCCTCTGCATGTCTTGGTCATCTCAGGATTCTGTGGTTTTGGTTTTTTAGATTTCTTCAGCTTCGACGGTGCGACATTAGGTACCGGGTTGACCCTTAGTATGATGATGTGAGATGCTGATGCACTTGGACATTCGGTGTAATGGTGATTACGTCCACAGTTGCCGCAGCTTGGTTGGTCGTCGGCCGCAGGTTGACTGGTAGGTGGTTTAAGCTTCGCGAGGGAAGCTGGATCCGGGTGAAAGCTCCATAGTTTACAGAGCCAAGGGTCGAGCTCGGGAGGACCATTGGCGGTGGGTGTTGTCTCTCCGCAGCTTGATGAGGAGGAAGACAGCTCCGATACTACTTCAATGTTCGGCTCTACTTCTCCGTCTGCTGTTGTATTAAAGTTGAAAGTTATGTTTTGGGCATCTCGACTGGATGATGCCCGTCCACCCGAATTCTCTAGCCTTTCGTTGATTAAATTCAGAATGTGCTCTGAATTTGCCTGGACAACGCCAAGATCTTGTTCGAACTCGTGCCTGATATGGAGCCGCGAGGCTGCCATTAATGGTATGAGGAGTTGTATAAGTCGCCTCAAGACTTGTAAGTAGGTTCGGATTCTAACATTGGGCTTGTCCATTTTGCTAGAAGTTTTCAGGAGGACCAAAGCTGATGTTGATGGATCAGAGTTTGGTTAATCTATGGCGAAGCAAGCGAGATAACTAGTATATTTAAAAGAAATGGTATGTAATTAATATTTTATCATTCAGTCCGGTCATTCATCCCTTGAAGATTGATTTCATTTTTTATTTCTGAAGTATTTCTCTGGCCCTGGAAGCCATTGTTCTCACGAACTCTTCGTGAGAGTCGGGAATGTTGATGTCAGCCATATTATAAGCTGCTGAATTATGATTTTTGGCTTTCTTCGATTTCTTTTGGAACTGTTTCCTTATGACAGTTGCCGGCTGGTTTGGGTTTTTACTATTGACTACACTGAGTTTCATTGTCCCGTGTGTAAATGCTCCTAGATCCCTATTGAAGAGGGTCGAGAGCCCCGATCGAAGGAAAAGGATCAAGTTAGTGATTGATATGATCAGCAAGAACATTAACAAAAGCAATTTTGTCGTTTCGAGTCCGATGAAGATTGAAATGTCATGAGTAATGGATTCTTGTGTTTCTTTGATTGGAGCAGCGGATGCTACTGCTGGTCGCTGAGTGAATAAATATGCCAAAACGCTGCGAGCGAGCATAATGGGATCCACTAGGTTGAGTACGGTATTGATGATCACGTTTCCTTTCCAAGCTAATAAAATTATTGCGATGATGATGGCAATGACTACTCCTGCTGTTGAGTAGGAGATATGCTTGATGTGGGAAGGAATTTCTACTGGTTTGAGTGGTGGTGGAATGCCAACTCTGATGATTGGGATCTCATCGTCGATCTTTGTCCTTAATAATTCTGTTGTGTTGCTGCTGTTGAATGTGGTGAGGTGGCTGATAATTAGGTTGTCATCTAGGTAGGTATGCTGTGGAGGTATGACATGAGTGATGGAGGCTTCTTCTCCTCCTTCCATGCAGGGAAAAGTTGGAGTCAAGTGGATTGTATCATTGATTTTTGCTTTGCAATCGCAGCGTAAATTAATGACCTGAATTCCGACACTGGTTGTTTTGAAGATTTGATCTGACTTGTTGGTGCAGCTAATAGTAATTTTTGAATTTGGAGCAATCACTGCAAATTCATTAAGTGATGGCTGCAATATTATAGGTTCATCGTCGTAATGAGAGCAAGTAAGCACACACTTTTGCTTGATTTCATGAATTGTGAAGTTTTGCATCATAACAACTTTGTAGCAGTTTTGTTCATGCGAATATCTCGTCATGTGTTGACTCACTTTGCACAGATCCGAAGAATGAGATGTGCATGGGTCGGCAATATCTAACGGATGAATTTGTTTTCCATTTTGATGGATGATGTAGGTATCATGGATCCTGACGCTACACACTTGGTTTTCCATCAAAAATGGCAAAGATTGAATTGAATATAGTTTGTATGTTTCGCTGCTGCTGATGATAGGCACTCTGATCTGAACTATTAGATGGCTCTCTGAAGTGGAGCAACTCGATATTCGATCAAGTCCTACGTAGGTATTGTAATCATCGGCCCTGATGGCCAGTTTCTTGTTGTTTGACTTGAGCTCTCGTTCTAGCTCCAATAAATCATTTTTAAGCGTATCTTTGTCGATGAACACGGACGGAATTCGCTGATCCCGACATGATGTCATCGCAGCGACCCAATTTAGTTGAACAGCCATTCTGTAGGCTACTTTCGCAAAAATGTCAGAAGTTGCTTCTAGGAATGAAAGACGGTATTCGTTGTGATGAGTGTAGATATCTAGGCGATTTATGTTCTGATTTGCTTTGGAGAAAGCTGATGACATGAAATTTTTCATTTCTTGAGAATAAATGTTGATGAGCTCTGCTTGCTTGATTGTGTAATTATGTTCCTGTGCTAATTGTGACTGGAAAGTTGCAGCGATATTTTCGAAATCGTCAACTCGATCGGATACCTGTTTGACCTGACTCACTTGGGCGAATCCACAGCAATACCTGAATGGAGTTGAAAACCATTCTATTTCCCTTACTTGTCTGGATAAGAGCGTTGGCACTGACGAGGAATGTGGCATGGAATGGTTGAGGATATCTAACGTTAGGTATGCCAGCTCCTGGAAATGAGCAAATGTTTTGCACGTCTCCACCTCTTGCCTGCACGTAAAATTTGCAATAAAATCTGTGTATTTGGGCAGACTTATCCTATAAAATAAGTTGCCTGTCGAGTCGTGGAAGATTCTTTTCTCCTCTATTAATCGAATGCCAGGTGAAAGATGAAATGATGCATCCGCTCTTGCTTCACTCGAGTAAAGCATGAATGCTAATATCGTGGCCACTGTTATAACTTTCATGCTGAACTCTGTTCTTGTTTCCACTTTCACTTTTGTTTTGAACGGGTAAAGTATGGATGTGAATTTTGGGAGTTTTCTTCCTGTAGGTACACCGTTTGCTGGTTTTGGTTTCTAAACTGAACTTTCCTCCTTCTGGAAAGGTCGTTTGGAAGCGGTTGAGGTGGAAGAGCTGATGAAGTGCCTGGGACTACTGGCTGACTGACTTGACTGGGAGTATCTTTCGGAAGAGAATCATTGACTTTTTCCCTTTCATCTAGTGACTCATGTTCGGAGTTAATTTCTTCTTGATGCAAATTTGTTTGGGTGTTTTGAGTTATTACTTGCGCGTGTGTCCTTGCTTGAGTGTCAATATTTTGACAAATTCCAAGGATCTCGTAATCTCGCTTAATAAATGGCCTAAGATGCTCCACGTGGATCCAGAATCGCTGTCTCCGTCTTTTAATCGTGCTCTCAAGCATGAAGTTGACGGGGATGAGTAGGGATTGTTGAATTATTTTGAACGGCCCTTCATAGACGCAGCTCAGTTTGGCGGAGATGTCTTTTTTCTTCGTAAATCTAGCAACAAGGACTTCTTGCCCAACGGTGTAAGTAGCCTGTCTTCGCTTTGAATTTACGTTCTCTTCATTTTTGTCTTGTTGCCGTAAAATATTTTGATGAGCAAAGTCTCTGCTTGCTTTGATTTTGTCTAGAATATGGCATGTAAATGGATGCCTAGTCACTCCTAAGGATGCCTGGGCAGGCAAAATGGGTTCAAAGTTGTACAGCAAATGAAAAGGTGAAATTTTTGTTGTCTCATTCCGTTGAATGTTGATGCTGAACTGAATGTAGGGAATGAAAGTGCACCAGTCTTTTGCATTGGCTGAGACAAATGTCCGTAGGCGGGTATTCAGTGAATCATGAACTCTTTCTACAATACTTTGAGCTTTGAAGTGATGAACTGTTCCTAGATTGTGCGTAATTCCTAGAAGCTTGCACATTTCCTTCCACATGGATGATGTAAATTGGGATCCTTGGTCAGTTTGCAGAATCTCGAACATGCCGTAGTTCATGATGACGTTTTCAACTAGAAATTTTGCGACTAACTCCGCTGTTGGTGCTTTTAGGGCAGTCATGACTAGGTACCTGCTGAAGGTGCAGCTTGCCGTTGCGATGCAGACGTTCCCCTTTAGGCTTTTTAAAAATGGGCCAGCTAGATCAAGTTGAACTGACTGGAAGCATCCTGCAGGGACAGGGGCCTTCATCATGAGTCCTTGTGGTTTTAATCTCATTGCTTTTGAACATTGGCATTTTAGGCAGGAAGCGACGTAATGATGGATGTGTTTTCTCATGTCTAGCCAGTAGTAGCGGGAGGCAATCAAGTTGTAAGTTTTATCAAACCCGAAGTGGCCTGCATATGTTTTGTCGTGACAGTCCTCCAAAACTTCAAGTCGTTTATTGCTCGGCAGGTATGGTATGGGTTGCTTCATGTCCGGTCTGTGGTAGTGAAGCACATTGTCTAAGAGCTTCAGGTGTTTGTACTTGTGTTGTATGGGTTGCTGAAGCATTTTGAAGCGACAATGTAGAACTTCATCGTCCTCTTGCTGTAGTTCCAGAAGCGTGTTGTCTCGTAGATGGTACAGCTGGAGATTTACAATGTTCTTATTTTCAATGTCTTCTTCTGGCGGTGGCTCGTCCGGGAAACGGGAAAGGCAGTCTACTACGACTTGTGATGGGTGATCGCCTTTAACATGCCTTATTGATTCGATGTCGTGTGAGCGAATATAAAGCAGCATGCGAAGCAACTTTCCTGGCAAATCTAGGTTTTCTTTTGTTGACTTAATCAGGCTGCAGAGGCAGCTGTGGTCTGTTAGCAAGGTGATTTTCTCCATGTATATTAAAGGTCGAAATTTCTTCAAGGCAAAGGTTATGCCCAGGCATTCGAGGCAAGTGGTGTTCCATTTCATTTCTGCCTTGTTAAGGCACCTGGATGCGAATGATATGGGGGTCATTTTTCCTTTCTGCACTTGGTATAATGCGCATCCAAGTCCGACTGTTGACGCATCAGATTGAATAATAGCACCGCCGTATGGGTGGAAATGAGCTAGGACTAGTCCGGAACAAAGTATGTCCTTCAGTGTTTGGAATGCAACTCTTTGTTCTTCTCCCCAGATTATCTTTTCGTTTTTTGGCAGTGACAAGTTTATCTTAATCGGTTGGCTGATCTTAGAATAGTTAGGGATCCATTTCTTCACGTAGTTGAATGTGCCGTACAGGCTCTGACATTCTTTCTTTGTTCGAGGTTCGGGAAGATTTTTGATGGCTGTCATTTGGTCATCACTTAGCCTGATTCCTTCCCCATTTACAGTTATACCGAGGATCTTGAGTTCCCGGAACATGAAGTTGCATTTTGTTGGAGAAATTATGAAGCCGTAGTGCTTGATGCGGCTTAGAACGTCGTTCAGTCGATCTAGATGCTCTGATTCTGTCTTTGTGCAGATGATGATGTCGTCTAGGTATGCTGCCACTTGATGAAGGGGAATGCCGGAAAGTACGTGTGACATAACTTGCATGAAGTACGCCGGGGCGTTTTGGAGGCCAAAGCTGATGTAGTTGAACTCGTAGTGGCCAGTCCTGGTGCTGAACGCTGTCTTTTCTTTTGATTCCTCGTCTAACGGAATGAGGTGGTAGGCGGACTGGAGGTCGAGGTTGGATACGTACTTTGCATCTCGTATGTTTTCAAGTAACGTGTCGATCCTTGGAAGCGGGAACGACTGACCTTTGCAAGAAACGTTGAGTTTTGTATAATCAAGAACAAGTCGATGCTTTTGTTTTCCTTCGTGATCAAGCTGGCGGACTAAAAAGCAATAGGTGTCGTAGGGTGAGCTTGAAGGTCGAATGATCCCTTTTTGAAGTAGGCCATCTATTTTCTCGTTAATGATCTCTTCTTCTTTGAAGCTCGTTGGACGTCCCCTCAGTTTTGTGGGAGGATTATCAAGAGTGTCGATATTAAATGCAAACTCCGTTACGTTCCCACGTTCGTTTCCAGTCCAGCCAAAAATGTCGTCGTGCTCATATAAAATATCGTACAGTTTCGATTTTGTTTCTGGACTGACCTGCTCTCCGATTTTGAATGCTTCCTTGTGTTTTTGTCGTGTTGCCTGCTCCTCTAGGCTTTGTTGCGTGAGTTGTCTGATGGGAAGTATCATTGGTGGAGGTGCCTCATCCGGATTTGGAATTTTGACCTTTTCTCCTTCTCCAACGTAATTTGTGAGCGTTCCTAGTTTAGTTCCTTTCAGAAACGTTCTTCTGTGATTGGAGCTGTTGATTATTGGAACGTGCGTTGTGTTGGTGGAGATGAGCATGTGCGGGAGGAGTACTCCATTTTTTCTCTGAATTGTGACTTTTGGTCGAATCACGGCGGATAGGTTTGGGAGTAAGCCGGCGGTGCAGACTTTTACGAACGTCTTTGTTCGAGGTGGAATTGTTACGCGACTGTCTGTCCGCAGTATCCACTCGTCCTTGTCGGTTGTTTTTACTTTTCTGACATTTGCGTAAATTACTTCATCTTCGCATTTCGTGTTGTTGACCTTTTCCACCTTGACCAAATGGTCCAAGTTCAGTTTACGGAGAAGATTTTGTGGCTGGGATGTGATGTTATTTACTCCTAAAACGGGGGAACTGATGATGCCTTGTTCGGGATGCAATGTGATTCCTAGTGTCTCGAAGAAATCCCATCCAAATAGTACTTCGGCCACTTCCGGTTTTACGATTACCATTGGGTAATCAATTTTGTTCTGTCCCAATTGAAACGTGATGAGGGCTATCCCCGAGTGCGGTATTGAATTGTTGGACAGCGAATTTAGGGCAATATTGCGAGAGTAGTTTGGGAATCCTGCTGCTATGTCCTCGCTGATGAGGCTGCAGAATGCTCCGGAGTCCAGGAGGGCTTGATAGTTTTTGTTGCAGATCTTTACATCGATTACTGGAGACTGGCCATCGTTCTCGCTTCTTCCCGAATGGACATAAACTTTTACTGAGTCCTGATTTGCTTTAGTTGCTGCGGGGTTTCCAGAGAAAAAGCTATTTACAAGTGCTGGGGTTTGCTGAGCTGCATGGGTTCTGTGTATGCTTGGTGGAGGTTGGTAGTAGAAATCGATGGGGTCCGTATTTACAGGGTGCCGCGTCATTTGTCTGTTATTGTTAGCCAGGGCTGTTGGTAGCCCTGGCCTGGTTAGTTTCCCTGGTAGAAGGTTTGTTGGTCCTGGGCACCTGCTGCTGGGCCTCCTTGATTGTTGTCACGGTTGTAGTAGCCACCATTGGAGCCTCCACGGCCTCGTCCTCGTTGGTTATAGTACTGGTTCCGGTTTGGATCTTGATTCCGGTATCCATTTTGCTGATTCCAATTTCGTCCGTTTCCACGGCCCCCATTTTGATTGCCATTGTGGTTTTGCCGCTGTTGCCCTTGGTGAAAAGCTTGGTTATCCATGATTTCTCCCGCCTGTTGCTGTAGATCTCTCTGGCGTTTGCGACAGTCCCGCATTATGTGGTTCATGTAACCGCAATAATGACATTGGAGTCCAAGATGGGGGTTACTTTGTTGGCGGTTGAAGGACCGTTGATCTGGCCGTATGCCTCGTCCTGGGTTCGGTCGCTGACTGTAAGAGTTGGAGGTGGCTTGCTGTTGCTGTTGGCGATAGTTTGTATCTTGTTGTCGACCATTTCCGTAATATTCCGCGTTTGATTTTCCAGCTGGTGGTGGAGGTTGGGAGGTGGTTTGGCTCCCTTGTAAAGTGTTAAGAGCACGGACTGAACCTGCTCCCTGCTGTGAAGAGCTATCGTCTTTTTGCTTGTAAACGAGAGACATGGCTTCTTCCAGATCGGCAATTCTGTCGTCGTTAATCTTAACTCGTTTGTCAATTGTAGCTTCCTTGATTGCTGCAGCGTGTCCGTTCTGACGGGGAGAGCTGTTGTTCCTCTTCTCATATTCCTTTACTAGGGCTTTGAGCCCAGCAAATGTATTTGGTACTCCTCGTACGTCCAAGTAAGCTTGAACGTGTGGGGGTAGATTTGGAATTATGCAATCGCATATTTCTTCTTCGCACAGCCTCTTGAAAGCTTCCGGGATGGTATATTTTATTCGAAAAAGGTAAGACGAGGCGGTCTCCTCATTTTGCTGTTTGGTGTTGATGATTTTTTCTGAAGCGCCTCTGTTAGAGTCAGATGACATTGGTGCATCTTCCAGGAAAAGCTGGACTAGCTCTTGGAAGGATATAGCTGGATCGAGGATTTGTGCATAGTACATTTGGAACCAGTTGCTGCCTTCTTCTTGAAGGAAGGAGTGTGGAAATGCGAACTTTAGTTGCTGGTTTCCGTAACCTTTCATTGCTCCCCACACAAGGAAGGCTTCTGTGTGTCTCCTCACTTTTTCAGTGCAAAGTTTGCCGCTGTATTTTGGCATGAACTCCATTTTATCGTCAAGACAACCCTCTGAAGAGCTTGGTTGTTCTTCGTGGGTTTGGTTAGATTCGTCCCAAAAGAATTGATTTGGCTGTTGGTGATGCTGATTTGGATCTTGACTGCTTCGCTTGGTGTCTTTTGTTTGGGCTTCGTAGTCCCAAAATTGAAACTGAGGAGGTTTATTTGGTCTAGTCAATACTGTTGGCTCGTTTTTGTCTTGATTGGCCCCAGCCTGTGAAGTCGTGGAAGTTTTTGAGACCGGCCGTAAGGGTTCGTCTAGATGCGCTTTTATGATTTCGAATATGGAATCGTCAAAGATAGACTTCTGCTGATTCTTTTCGTTGGGAGGTGGGCGTGGTTGCCTCACTTTCCTGCTTATTTGCTTAGCTTTGGGTGCTACGATGTCTTCTTCAGAGCTAGACAAAGATATTGTGGAGCTGCCGATGACGGTGCGTAGGCTTCCTTCACAATCTGAACCAAGGTCAATTAAAGGAAGGGAACCGTTTCTTTTTAGATTTGAACGTGGATTTGAGCAGTTCTTTTGCGCTGGGTCCGACTGATTGGCTGTGTTGCGGAAGTTGGGTGTGCCTGCGCCGGTTTCTGCGGTAGTAGGTAGTGTACCTCTATTTTGAGTGGTTTGTAAATGGTCTTCCGTTGGACAGGTACTTCCTCGTACTTTTAGCGCTTCAAATTTACGGATTTGGTCAGATACGTTTGAGGAAGAGCTGTCTCGCCTTGCTGAAGCTCCTCTTGATTCTGGTCGTTCGGCGTCAGAACGAGATTTGATAAGTTCGCTGGAATTTATTTCGTCAATGTCTGTTTGATTGTTGGCAGCGGGAGCTCCGTCGATGTTGCTTAGGCCTGTCTTCGCTTGAACGTCAGCGTTATCTGTTTCGGAGCGGATGGACTGGGTCGTGCTAATTCGGGTCTGTTTGGAGTCCGAGTAGATTTGCTTGTCTGTCTGAATTTGGGTTGGCTGCTGAGTGACGAAAAGGCCTTGGAACAGGCTAGCTGCTTGGTTAGTTTGTTTGTTTAGGTCGTCGAGACCGTTAATCCGGCTGATGTTTGGTTCAGCTATGTTAAATGAATTGTAGTCGCTGGAGGAGTTTGGTTGAGCGCTATTTGTTGAACTCGACGATGTTGTCTTAATAGTGTCTCCAGGCTCACGGTATGACTGCCGTTTATCAGGTGTGTGCGTCCTGTTGACCTTCTCGAGGGTGGAATTTTCCTGGTCTGTAGGGGCTTTTCGGCTTGTTGAATGTCTTAAGCTCTCAAAACTCCGTTTAAATGTCTGAAAAATTGCCTTAAGACCGTTTCTGGCCAGACTGTTGTTGTTGGTAGGTGCAGAGCTTGCCGCAGCTGGCTTGTTGTCCGTGTTGTTGCAAGTCGAGTTTTTGGGTGGAAAGTTTTCTTCCTCTACAGTCCCTTTGTTCGAGTTAATCGGGTGTTCCTTACTTGGGCAAGTAGGTACGTGTACTGTTTCAACAGTAGAAACGCTTCGCAATAAGTCGTCTGCCTCACTTTCAGAAGTAGGTACTTGAAATGGGTTTGTAGGGTGCCTAACTACCGATTTTAGTATGATTTCGTTGTCGTCGTCCTGAGCTAATATTTTACTTCCGTTGGAGGCCGATTGAGATGATTTTTTATCGATTGACATGGAAAGGTTGCAGGTGAGATACTGATCTTCAGTAGTAATGAATTCAACTGATCTGGTTTGTAAATCTCCATATGCGTCCGGGTGACCTTGAGACTTTTCTGGAGCGTGTGGTATAATTGTCTTTTGGTTTTTGCCAAGTAGTGGCAGGGTCAAGTTAGTTTTGGCCAGTTGGAAATGATTTGAGTTTGGCTTCTCCTCAAATGATTGTGATGCGACAAGTCTATCTATATTATGACTTATGTGTTCAAATTCCGAATTTATTGCTCTTACCAAATTCTCGGGGTGGAGATGTTGAGCCGGAGTTGAAAATGAATCGACAGACCGTAACGGGTTGTACCTGTCGAGCTGCAGCTCTTTCTGGATGTTGTTCACTGTAATAGTGTCAACTTGCCCCACTTCGTCTATGTAACCAACGGAACCTTGAGAGTCTAAATTTGGTATATAACTGTGCTGTAAAATGTTTGCGGACTCAGCTGGGTCCGCCGGCAAGGTCAATTCTCTCCTTCCGGTTTTTGTACACACCGAAATATCACTAAATGAGTTTTCGGGAGTTTTTGATTTAATTCGGGAGAAGTTAAATTTCGGTGCGCTTGCGTTAGAACTGACAGGAGTTGATGTCGCGACACTGTCGTCACTTTCACTTTCCGTAGTTTCTAGGTTATCTTGGATTGTCACTTTTGGTGTTCTTTTCTTTTTCTTGGCTTTTTCCTTTTCACCTCCGGAAAATTCCGGATTTTCATGCAAAAGTCTTCTACTTCTCCGTGGAAGCATGAAGGCAAAGTTTTTTTTTTGCACAGACGGTAGGTATTAGATTGAGAAAAAAATTAATTTACTAACAACTGAAGCACTGAATCCGAATATGAAAAGCAATGTATAAAAATTTTGACGATTTTATCCGATTTTGATTTGAGTTTTAATTGATTTTTTATTGATTTTCTAGGGGGATC
>JAQGAI010001789.1:0-13735 GCA_034696905.1 Lepidocyrtus violaceus
TACGGCACAACCTTGTGGGTTTAACATTTCCCAAAAGCGTCAAATAATTATTAGTTTCACAACAAAACTGCGTAAAGGTATTTCTCTAAAAAAAATAGTTATTCTTAAAATGTACGTATTTCAAAAGGTTAAAACTGTTTGAAGTTGTCGAAAACTTGACTAGAGTAAACAGGAAACAAAAACTTCAAGAGCAACGTTATTGGCATGTTTCATTTCAATCCAATTCGTTGCCTTTTACCCATTTCCTATATGTTTTATGCGTTTTTCTTTCAAAATAATAATACGGCTGCCTGCCTGCCTGCCGTTGAGCTTGCATTAGAGTGAAAGCTAAAAATTAAACTGGTAACTGACTTGCTTAAAATAATGACAATTTAAAATTATTAAAATACTATTTTTGTGATCCGGTCACAATACACAAGTTTCAAATAATGTCATGTTGTATAATAATCTAATACTATAATATAGCGCTTAGTTGCCGGTTTTCGAACGGGTATAGCATAATCCTAGAAATAGCATTTCAAACATTTCATATCACATCACAAAAATATATATCTGATTTTAACAATGACAGATTGACTCCTGAAGAAGACCATTCATTTGTAAGTATGAAACTGTTATATGTACATACTTACTTTCTCTAGAATACAAAACTGTACTTTAATAACTTTAAACGTCTAAATAGCTGCAGTTCACTCTCTCTCTCTCCCTCACACATCCAAAATCTGACTATTGTTATTATTATTACTCGTTTTATGATGCCCATTAGAGCTGCCATTACCATTAGCAATGGTTTTATTTCCGGTTACACTTTGCGGGACGGGAATGGGTTGGCCCCGTTTCAGAGCGACGTATGCATCCTGAAGATGCTGGATGGTCATTTTCTGCATTTTCAATTCCACGTTTTTATCTTCTAATTCCTTTCTGTAGCGCTCCTCCATCTCGCGTTTCTCTGTTGTCAAGCGGTTCAAAAGCTCCTCTATGGATTCCTTCTCTTGGCACTTGGTTGCATTGGATTGTTCCGAATTATCGTGTGCGTTGGATTGTACATTTGACGTTTCGTTGGATGAGCTGGTAGTGGTTGTGACTGTGTGATCTTGTGCTATGGCACTCAAGGATTTGGTTTTGGTTGGCTGTGTTAAAAAAATCAAAAAAATCTTTCATTTGAGCTCTCATATTGCCAAAGATTCAGGGAGGGAAAGCAATGATTGAGGAAACGTTACATATAGCAAAGTGAGTGAAGACAACTTGGATTATAAATACTTAACTGTCAATTAATACAAAATGTTTTTAATGCACAGATTTTTAAAAGTTTATTGCGAAGTATGACTATTATTATTGGGATTGCATGAAAATTCAATATTTAACGGCTTATCAGAACTTAAAATTAGGGACAATACGTTAGCTATTGTGTCTCTCAAGCAGGTTTCAGCAGAGTTCGGAGTTGATGTTGGGCAAGCACGGGTCCTTTCAAATACGTTAGCTATAATTACATCGATTGAGCCAAGCAGACAATGTTACTTCTTTTAAATGTAACTACCACTATGCAGCCACTAATCAAACAGATTAGAACAAAGTAATAAAAGCGGTATGGATTAGATTGTGAGAAACATACTTACACCAATGGGTTTCTCCCCCTCCGTACCCAAATCCATGTCTGCGTCCGATAAGGACGTTTTTGAAGTGTCCGTTCTTTCCCCGGCAGCACCATGTGTGTTGTATTCTAAATTGGCAAACACTTTACCCCATTCCTCTTCCAACTCGAACATCTATAAAATTGCAAAGCAATAGATAATTATTCCAGATAACTATACATATACATTTCTTATGAATCTTAAGGTTCTAGAATCGTCATCAGTATGAAGCATGGAAAGTAAAATGGATGGGGAAGGTAATTTCGAGCAGAGGGAAGGTAAAAATCAAGTACTTCGCTTTCTAACTCCGCCGTCAATTCACTACTTTGGAATGATTTTGCACTGGAATTCTTAGGAGGTGGCTCCCTTCGAGTAGCCAAATGTTTCATCACTCTTACGGAACTCTGTCTTCCACGAATTGGTAAACTTTTAGTGTTTTTCAGGTTATTAATATCCTCCGTTACAGAGTGGGATGACGACTTCCTTATCCAAGTCTTGACAAGGTTCTCACAAGAATCTTCCGGTAGCTTAGATAAATACTCTCCAACGTTTCGAGGGGACTCAAAGACGACATTCATCGCTTCATCGGTATTACTTCCGTCATCATGCTTCTTAGTTATGTCGGTTGAAGAACGAATCGTTTTTGCGGATTTTTCGGTATCTTTATTGCTATTTCGAAGGTTTCCATGCTTGGGCGTTGCATACTTTTCGGAAGACTTGGCGCGTCGGACGTCTGATTTGACATAGTCTTTATTAGACCTGTGAGTACGATGATGTGATGCTGTCACTATGTAACTCTTTCTTCTGTCGGGCAGCTTATCCTCTGTCGGATCATCCGTGGACGCCGGCCCACCATCCAGTAGCATATTGGAAGTTTCCACCACTGCACTAATGAGTGCGTTCATCCTTGGACTTGCAGTAGCTGAATTGGAGCGTATATTTTGAAGCGGGATCTTGACTACTGGTCTTCTTGGAGAAGTTTTCCCTCTTGAAGAATGTATTCTTGGGTCATGAACTATTGGAAGTCTCCCTGCTTTGAGTCCACTATATGCTGGAGAAGTCTGAGGTGGCTGTTTCTGTTCCCGTTTGAAATTGTGGCTTGCAATTTTCGGCAGTTTTTCAATTTTTTTCGGTTCCATAGCCGGGGCGCTTTGGGTTTTCTGGACGCTGCTGTCAATTGACACTCTGCTTTCTGACATTTGTCTTTCTAGATCTTTGTTGGGTAAAATAGTAACTTTCACTAAAGTGTTCACCATTGCTCCACAATCGTTATTAACAAACTAAAAACCATAGTTAAGAAGTATCTTAAGCTGGGACTCAGCTATCCACCTGTCAGCTTTTGAAAAATGTCCTTGCAGTCAAGTTCCATATTATCCAAGCCTTGTTCGGTAATCGCCAGAGAGCCTCTTATTAATGCAGACTGTGATCTGGACTGCGACTGCTTTTTGGGAACCACCGGGAGGGCCGGAGGGGGCTGTGATAATATGCCAGTAGACTTTTTAAAGTGAGTATTCCATGGAGGTCGATCCCCACTTCCATTATGATGCCATGTTGGATTAACAATGGTCTGGAATTTCTGCTGTTTACCCATAGTTGATTTTACATGAATGGGTATGCGACTTTGACTGTACACATTTCGAGGTTTTGGGTTGCTTCTCGTAAGAGGCCTAGGACCAGGAGCTGAACTAGGAACGGCATAATTTTTCCGGCTACTTGGCTTCAAACTACTTTGCTTACTGGTAAGAAAACTGTCTTCTTTTGAGTATAACGATGGGGCTGAAGCAGGAGCCGTCGCAGTTTCTCTCTTTGTTACGGAAGGAAAGGAAATGAGGAAGGGGATAATAAACTGTAAGTGCTCACAGAAAAATTTGATGAGACAAAAATGAATGAATTATGTTATTAAAATATCTTACTCGTATATGAATCTCGTTCATTTGTCGTTGCAGTCGCTTGATTTCTTTCTCTTTTTTACGAATCGTATCCTCCGCATCGGCACATCGTGACTGATATGTATGAACTTCAGACTTGAGAGACTGTAGCTGCACTTCCTTCTCCTGAACTTGCTGGAAAGCGGCTCGGGAAGTGACCACCTCCTGCAATTATTCGTGTTTTTTTTTTAAATTAGTAATTTAATCCAAATTATAATTTATTCCCTCGTAAATTCATTAAATCCGCTGGGAATGTTACCGTTGCTAAATTCTGGAACACATTTTGAATGTCATGCATTTCCTTTAAGCGTTCACTCAACTCCCTCTTGAAGTAGCTGGATTCTTCCCGTGCACTATGCTTTTCTTCAACTGCAGTATTCAGTTGAGATTTGACATCCCGGAGTTCCTTGAGTAATTCGGCCATTTCTATTTCCCCTGGGCCTTCCCCTTTCAGTGGTCTTGTAGAAGACTGCTGTAGTTTAAATGTTAGATTTCTTAAAGTCACTCCAATATAAATAACGAATTATCATTTATCTATAACTTTCAATTTTACTTACAGTTAGTCTTTTCGTTGCCTCAAGAAGCTTTTCCTGCGTTTCCAGCAAAGATCGTTTGTAATCGTTACATTCCTTCTCGCAATAGTGGGCTTTGTTCAACACGTTTTTGATTTCCATTTCCAGCTCCTCGATTTTTCTGCGAGCATAAATATTGATACATAAACTTCAAGTACGCAGAAGAGTAAACTATAATTAACTTTTCATCATACAAAATTTGAATACTGAAAAACCATCAAGAAACAATTTACCTGTCTTTAAGCATCACGCAGGACTCAGCTTCCTTTTGAGACTGTTGAAGGTGGTATAGTTGCTCTTCCAGCTCTACAACTCTTTTCTCCGTGTCCTAAACGATGTTAAAATTAAATAAAATTACTACTTACTTCTGGTAAAGACTAACAAAATTTCCTAGTCAGAAAACTAGTTTATTGTACTAAAACAATCGAAGCTTACTTCAACACGTTGTGCCTTATCTCTGGTAAAAACCGTCTGTACTTCATTTCTGAAACAGAAGAAATCCAATTGTGATGAAAAATCAAAATAAGATTCCATAAATAAATTAGCTTCCTTTCCTTCATTCTCTCTTACCCTCTTAAATTCGGATACAGTCCAAATATTTGTTCGTATGAAGATCTCTGCAACTCCAGCCCGTCAATATCCCACACTCCCATGTCTCTGATACGGCAAACAAGCGTCAGCAAACTTTCATTGTCTTTGAGCAACATGTTCATTCGGTCCCTTACACGTCTGCATTCACTTTTAACTTTCTCGAGCTCAATTTTTAGCACCTAAAATAGAAAAATCACAAACTAATGCCTTTGCTAAACTCGGATCCTAGCACAAAATTTACTCAAGAGAAAATACTTTCACTTACCAAATTTCTCTCTTCCGTGTCACTGTGGTCCTTTAATAAAAGCTTAACTTGCTCCTCATACTTTTTAATCATGGTCATGTGCTCCTTTGCCAATTGGGTTGATTCAGTCATCTTTTTTTGCAAGGCGGAAACTTTACGATTAGCCTCCCTTTCCAATTCCTCCACAGTGTGGACAAGAACCATGTTATGAACGCAAACATCCTTTGCCCAATTCTCAAGCATATTTGTCTTCTTCTCCATCTTTTTTGTTTGCAAAAAAGGAAAAATAATAAGAAACTCATTCAAACTTTTTCCATCTTCATTCATCTTGCACTATGCATACATAATGCACAATCTTCAGAGAATTTATTTATTAAGCCAACCGGGAACATACCAAAAGTTTTTTCTGCTCATCACTTCCCTCCGCGGCTAGATCATCAATCATCCTCAACTTTTCCATATACAGCGAGTTAAAGTTGACTAATATGCTACGGAGATATTCGCAAGATTCATCCTTGGGCAGCCCATCCTCATGTATGGAAGAAGCATCTCCTCTATTTCCCATTAAGGCTGATGCTGGAAGAACTGGAGGTCTAAATGAAGCTCCAGTGCTGAGGTGGGGGGAGGAAGCAAACGCCAATCCATACGCCATCTCCGCTCTATTGATAACGCACGTTTCAGGGCGGCTCGATGATTGCGTTTGCCAACATTCCCTTTCATTATTGTTGTCACTCGAATGATTTTCCGAGGAGGAAGGAACCAAAGCGGGAGGAATACTCTGAGGCACTTTCACCGTCATAACAGACCGGGGCGAGATCAAAGGCTTATTTGTTTGTTGCTGCTGGAGCGACTGGCATTGTTGATGCTGTTCCTGCTGCAGATGCAGCGGATGCTGAGAATTCACCACTGATTCACTATCTAAATGCTGCATCTGTAACACCAAATGGGCGGAAGACGGGCATGGGCTATGACCTCGAGAAGATCCGCTAAGGGCTATTTCAACGTCTGGCGAGGCAGTAAAATGCCCAGAATCATCGAGGTCATCGAATGGGGACCACGTTTGGGGACGATGCTGGGAGGATGATGAAGCAGAAGTGAAGTCTTCCTCCCGACTATGGCTTAAGCTATAGAATCCTTCTTCGTCTTCTTTACCGTGCTCTTCAAAACTTCGACTATCCTCCGCTATCAATTCCGACTTAATATTACTCATATTACAGAACTCCTTAATTCGAGGGATTCCTTCATAGATACAGGGCAAATAGCTTCAACCTATTTTAACGCTGAACAAAATGTGTGGTGGTACTTGTAGTTTGAGTATCCTTATAAAATTCTATTGTAGACAACGTAACTATTGTGGGGTACTATATCCATGGAAAATTCCTTTCAGTTTTAGACGATGGACCATTTGACCTTCGTTGAAGAAGAGTATCCGAGCGTGTATTTGTTTTACTTTGCATTGCACACTTCACACATGAGTATTTATTTTCGGTAAATTGCATTCGCTAAAATCCGTGCTCAACACGACATCCGAATTTAAATAAACACACTTCTTCCACTTTAACTTGAACAGGTTTTTAATTTTCAACAGCACTTTTTCAAAGTTGAAAGAAGAAGACAGACTGATGTTCAGCTAAATATTTTTTCTACATTTTAGCTCGCTTAGCATATCAATGTATGATGTATTATTCGATTCATTTGCGATGCAATAATTTGCTAGTTGCAGTTATATCTAGGTAGCTCTATATGTATTGAAGATAGTAAAATTCTGAAGGTGAGTATGAAAAAAGGTAAATCACGAGTAAACTACATTACGAACAGTTACGTACGTGCCATATGCGTTTTTACTTATCTTCGCTACCTGTGTCTATAGATATTGTATGCATGGCTGAAGTATTTCTAACAGAGCAAGAGGGGCTTCACTTTGCCTCACAAACAACCACAAATTGCTTCATAGTTAGCTGTAATTACAGGTTTCCGTTGCGTTTTACTAGTTAAATCAAAAGTTAAACAACACATTCGGCATCATGTATGTTGCTAGCTTGTAATTTGTAATCATCGTTATATAAATGGGCTACTTATATATCGCCGCGTTGGGTTGTTGTTACTGATGTGGTTTTTCAGTTTCATTCATTCATCCTTGCGGATTGTTGGTGAGGATGTATGTGGCCATATTATATAACTGTATGGATAGTTAGGCTGTTAACCAACTAGGCACAATGCCACAAAATGCTAACGTTGCACTTATGGAAACTTCCTTATGGATTGTAAACTGCAGATATAGCACACTATACTGCGTTATGTAAAATCTTTAATTCATTGTTAAAACTTTTGCATTCTGTACGATGTGTCTTGTAGTAGGTTTAACAACTTCAGGCAACAATAAGTGTGGCACAATCATTCCTTTTTATTTTGAAAATAAAACAAATTATGTATTTAGAGAGTATGTAAAAATGTGTGAGACTAGGATTGTTTTTATATTTAAAAGGGCTCGTCAGCGTTAGGAGTAAACTGCGTGTACGTGATTATAATTTTTCATTGAATCCGAGTTGTAAAAGTCACATAACACTTTGTTAAACAAATTCGATCACTTTGCAATGAGATGGATTTCAGTTTTATGGAGTTTTCAAGATGAACAAGTTGCGTATAAAATGAGTTTATGCGAAGTTAGTGACAATGAGATCTCTGTCAGTATTATATCCTATATTCTTATCCAACTTGGAAATTAGCTTCGTTGCGGGTTTATAATGTTTTCTTTAAAAATGGCATCGATGACATATAATACGAATTTTCAAATGACTAGATTTTTGTTTTAAAATTATGACAGCAAATTTTTACAGATTAAGGCGAACTTTTTATACGTGCTAAATTATATTTTCAATCTATACAAATTGGGTCAAATCAGAAGACTTGATTAGATAAAACATATGGGCTTGATCGCAGAGAAATACTGACAACAGACAAAAGGACATTTAATATACATGCGTTCATACCTATACGAAACTTTATTTACCTTTCCAAATATATTTTTTTATAAAAAAAAAGAGGTAAGCATGCTAAAAGATGTGTTCACAGCCAGCCCCTATATGTGGACAATGTGGATCGTATATACGTAAGTCCGATGCATAGAAATGAGAGCAAATGCAACATAAAAAGCTTGTAACTTTACGTCATATACCCACAGCTGCAGCTTTATACTATACAGATCTCCTCACAAAAACTGTAGGCATAAAAAAACTTTATGACTTGACACATCTTTCTGTAGGCTTTTGTGCTCGCATGAAACAGAGTTTTTGCGTTTGCGCTATATACTTTTACCTACTTCAAGCAATGCGAGTTCTGTACAACGCAGCAGCATCAGCATAGCAGCATCCAATGCAAACAGGCAAAATAACATTTTAAAACGAAACAAAGTAATCCGTAATCATCAAGATACGATATGCGAGCACGAGCATTTTTTCAAAGGATTATCCAAACAAATAAGTATACCTATTTCAGTGAAAATTGTCGATTGCTCACTATCATGGTTATTCACATTAAGATGAAAATATGTAATTTTATCTCATTGTCAGGTTTTTATTACAAAATGATGTACAATTTTATATGACAAATAAAATCAATTTTAGCTTGTAGTAAATTTGTAAAGTATCATAGTGCCCCATAAGAGGCTGGTATATAAATACATACTCAATTAATTTGATCGAATGGGCCACTCTGATTAAGGCGAAGGATCTCTAGGAAGTTTTGCCGAAATATCTGCCAAAACATAACTAGTCACTGCAAATAATGCAGTGTCAAGGTCTAACTCTTCGGTGTCCATCATCGTAATCGTATCGGCATCTGTGTGATGGTACCAAAAGTACATGTCATTTTCCGTGTTCAGACTCAATCCAGGGACGCCCTTAGCAATCAGTCGGGTAATATCAGAGGAAACGGATGGGTATCTGGCATATGCTGTTGTGTCGATGGCCGCCGTTAGTTTAAGAACTTCATTAACAATGCAGCCAGCCATTTCTGTTCCGGCAAAGTCCAACCCTCGTGGTTTGAATGTTCCACTGTCTGATTCAAAAACAGCACTGTAGTTTGCGAGGATGTTTTCATGCTGCCTAACGAAGTCGGCTACTCCGTAGAGACCGACTTCTTCAGAGGTCCAGAGAATTACTTGCAATTTTCTTGCGGGCACGAGTCCCAAATGCTTGAGTGCTGCTAATGCCACCATTGAAACCATTACGCCACCCTATAAGTCAGGTAAAAATGTATCCTAAATTAAATACCTATAATTGATTATATCACGACCGGGTCAATCTAATTATTGTTAAAAACTATTTTAAATTACAGCATCGTCCATAGCTCCTTGGCCAACATCCCAACTGTCAATGTGTCCTGATACGGCAACGTATTCAGTTGGTTTGGTTAACCCACCAATCTCTCCGATCACGTTTCTTGACATCGTCATTGGCAGATTGTAGTCCAGCAATTTAAGACTGACCCGGACTTGTTTTCCCTTTTGTTGTAATCGGTACATGTAGTCAGCATCTTCCATTGTTATACATGCCACCGGAATACGGGTTACATTGGCCCAGTATGTTTGGCCTCCCTATAAGCAAAGTTAATTTGATCTTGATAATAGCATTAAAGTTTACGATATTAATTAAACTTCACTATAAAACCTAAGTTTTTAATGCATACAGTATGCGGTGTATCCAATGAGAATGGGGCAACGCTTTGAACAAGCGCAGCAATTGCGCCATATTGGGAGGCATGGGAAGCTCCATTTGTTCTGTAAACATTGGTTTCTCCGTAGGTTCCAAGCCAGCCTTGGTTGAAGACGACGATTTTTCCGAGCACCTAAAAACATTCAATAATTCATTAATAAAATGATTTTTAAGTTTAGTACGCTTTTCGTGTATAAAGTATAGCCATTATGCAGCCTCAACTTTCAATTTAGTGTGAACATAATTTTTTTTATCACATTCTGATTAATTTGTTATCAATATTTATGTTGCTATTCTGTATTATGATAAGGCGGAAATTCCTGTTGGATCCGCGTCATTTTGCATAGGGATAAAGAACTTCAAAATATCTTATCATATGGAGCCGATTAATATGTATAGGTGCTTATAAGCTTCCTCGCCAAAATTAAACAAAGGATTAATCTCATCTACTTTTGAACAATTGTAGGCATTTTAGTGTATGCAAAATGTGGACTGACGTAATGAAGCAAAGTAACTAAAATAAAATCTTACTTCATCCTTCCTTGAGTCAAGCTCAGCAAAGCTTTTGACCACCATCACTTCTCCAGTAATTCCCTCTTCGGGTGTACCTACAGTGGTCCCTAATCCAAGCAATCGAATATTTTTCTTGTGTGGCTCAAGCATTTCAGCCTTTTCTTCTCCTCTGGAATGAGTTAAACGAATAAATGATTACGATTAAAATGTCATTTTGGGTGTTTCGAAAAAATTGAAAAAAGGTAAAAATCTTATTTTATAATATTTTTGGAGGCATACCGAACCCAATGAGGAACTAGCACTTGTTCGCCCCAAACCTTATCCAACTTATGATGATTCATTCGTCCCATCATGTAATCTATGGAGTCTTCCAGGTTTTGGAATCCAGACTGCCTGATCGGGTAAAGATCGACTAAATCATGAAGCTCTTTGTATGTCTCTCCCTTAAACAGTCCGTTGACAATAAGGTCAATTATTGCATTAGCTCGAGCTTGATATCCTTGAATTTCAACAGCCAACGGTGACCCTGGTGGCAATAGCCTGGAGCAGTTCTCAGCAGAGTCCTGTGCAATTTTCGAGTATTGACCTAGGGACTCCCTGAACGATATTCCCTTACTGTTGATTCCAGCTATGCGACGGCTGCTTTTTGGCGAATCGATGTCATTAGATGAGAACACTTTCCCTCCATGAACGGAGACAAGCACCAACAGCCCCACGATGGAGACCGTTAAAGGTTTTGTAAAAGTCATTTTGAAATTTAGTTAAAGCAGAAGACGTGCTAACGTTTGGTTTGTCTTCTCTTGACTGACTAGAATAATTAAGCTCCAACGAAAATTATTAAATGTTAACTGAAAATCCGTATTGCAATAGCTGTAATTACAAATGATCAGCCATAAACTGACAACTGAATGGGAAGTTCAGAGAATAATTACGATTTAATTCTTTGTTAAAACCGCTTGTCATATTGTAAATCATTCATATGCAGATCACAATCCCACAAGAGCAAATATCATCTATCACATCACATACTTGAACCCATAGCACAATAATGCATAGGTATATTGTATTAAAGGTTTTAGATTATCTAGATATGATTAGGATGTTTGTACAACACGAACCATTGTTTAAATATTCCACCATATAAAGGTGCCTTTGAAATTCCATGAAAGGCTGACGTGATTCATATTTGGTAAGGAGAAGGATGAACATGTCATTGTTAAAATCCAAGATAAGCTTTGGGTTTTACAGATTTACGAACGACGTAAATAGCTAATCAGACAATTAACCGGTTTTATATATGGGAAGCTTCTGTCTGATATCAAAACCATGACTAAATGATGTTGCAATAAAAGGAATTATACAGAATGAGCAGGCTGGATATTTTCAAGCCCTTCAATATGAAAAATTCCGATTCCATTTTTATCTTCCCCCATTCCCTTTCCTGGAATATGAATCGGGATTCAAGTTACCTATTTCTGTTACGGAGCATTTGCTCGAGCTGAGAATGCCTGCTGAGGATTAAACAATAGGCCCAATTAAAGGCCTGATTGGTGTAAGATAAGGCAAAATGCGAACATAAAGTTTGGCGAAGTTAAGGGGAGTTGATGAGTAGGTAGGTAGATCATTTTACGAATGTGACTTTGAGACGGCACTCAAGACTATGTTGTATTTAATAAAACACTTTTATTAAGTTTCAAGCTTTCGATACTTCACGAGTATCTAGATAATTTTACTTCAAGATTTAAAAAGACACAATACGTCTTAGGTTAACGATGAATGCTTATTTTAATTTTAAAATACACTATAAAAAGGTTTAGGGCTGTGGTACGGGTACGGGTCTGGGAAGTTTTACAGAAAGGTCACTTAAAACATATGAGGCAACGGCCCACAATGCTGTATCAAGATCTAGCTCGGTACTATTAATCATAGAAATTGTATCCGCCTCGGTGTGATGATACCAGAAATAGTGTTCATTCTCATTATTGAGGTCAATCCCAGGTACTCCCTTCTCGATCAGTACGGAAATGTCCGAAGATACGCTTTCATATCTGTTGTATTCTGTTGTGCCTATACTCGCAGTCAATTTTAGGATTTCATTAACGATGCAGCCAGCGTATTCCGTTCCTGCAAAGTCCAATCCTTTGGGTTTGAAGGTACCAAAGTCGGATTCGAAGACAGCGCTGTATTGTTCAAGAATGTTTTCATGTTGTTTAGCAAAGTCCTCTACTCCAAATAAACCAACTTCTTCAGATGTCCAAAGAATTGCTTGCAAGGTCCTCTTAGGCTGGAGGCCTAAATGTTTGAGGGCTGCTAATGCTACCACTGAAATGATGACGCCGCCCTACAAAGTATAAAATAACATAACGATAAAGAGTGATTTTATGCATCATCGTCCATAAGAACTACAAAAAGACAAAATTACCCCATCATCCATAGCCCCTTGACCAACATCCCAGCTATCGATATGCCCGGAAACTGCAACATATTCATTCTTTGTGATACCTCCTTCGATTTCGCCAATCACATTTCTGGAAGTAGTCATTGGAAGGTTGTAATCAAGCATTTTCAGATGAATCCGGATTCGGTTCCCCTTTTCCTGTAATCGGTATAAATAGTCTGCGTCCTCCATCGTGACAGATGCAACTGGAATTTGGATAACGCGGCTCTCGTATGTTTGAACACCCTAACATTGATTTCAACATTAAAAAAATGTTACTTTGTAGAGATTCGATTTCATAATGCGTTTTACCTGCTTCCGCTTTTCTATAAAATACTAATAAAGCGGAAGGCAACTTTCACTTACAGTGTGAGGAGTATCCAGAGAGAAAGGAGCAGCACTCTGGACTAGTGCCGCGACCGCGCCATATTTGGATGCAGCGGAGGCACCAACATCCCTATATTCTACGGTTTCACCGTAACCTCCTGGTAGCCATCCTTGATTGAAAACAACGATTTTTCCAGCTACCTATATGAAATATAAGTTGGTATTGATTCATTTTCAAGTTCAGTCATCATATTATGAACTTTTAGAAACAACTTGTTGTTGGTGGCCAGCCAATCAACTCGTATTTACAGTTGTCAAAGTTGTCAATCATACAAATCGTATCTCAATCATTAATGCATTTAGTTTATCCATATTACCAATCAGTCAATTACTATCACTTTTGCGACTGATGTCTGCTACGCATTCCTTCGTGTCAATGGCAAGGTAAAAATAAATGATGCAATAAAGAAGAAAAAAATTATCTGTATTAAATTCTAACCTCATCCTTTCTGGCATCAAGATCAGCGAAGCTTTTGACAACAATCGCTTCTGCAACCACCCCTTCTTCCGGTGTTCCGACGCTCATGCCAAGACCCAGAATTTTCATGTTTCTGTTATGTGGTTCCAGTAATACGGCCGTCTCTTCTCCTCTAATAATATGAAACAGGATAGATACAAATATGATGTACTAGTAGATACTTCGTTATTCGTTATAATAATGCTAAATTGCTAAAATGTCTCATTACCTGATCCAATGTGGCACCAACACTTGCTCCCCAC